>CAUYQV010096387.1:0-25039 GCA_963574575.1 Galagoides demidoff
TGTGAATGTGTTGATACAATGATTAACCAAATGATATGAAAGTTATGTTAACCAGCTTGATGAGGATGTTTCAAATTGTATATGAAACAGCACAATGTACCCCATGTTGGCATCAATGTACACAGAAATCAATTAATAAAAAAAATATATATATATATAAAAAAAGGAACCTGCTAGAATTAGTGCATTGGTGTAAATGTCTGTCAGCCCGGGAGGAAAGAAGGAAAGACAAGACTCAAGTAGAAATAGATATGAGGGCTATTTGCCAGGCTGACAGTTGACTGGAGCTCACCAAGGCTTTTTGGAGAGAGGAAGAAAAAAATAAGAACAAGGCCTTGGGGAGGGTCCACATTGAAGAATGGGGGGGGGGGCATGATGGCAAAACCAAGAGAAAAGTAGGGAAATCAGGGGACGGAGGGACAGTCAACAGTTTAAAAACCTCAGGTCAGAAGATTAAGAATTTGAGGATAGGCACCAAAACTCACAATTGAAAAAGTGACTAAGCATTTTCAGCAGCTTGAGGAGAGAGAATATCAGATTACTAAGTGTCTGTAGTAGAAGGTTAAGACCAAGTGAGGAGAATTCTTTGAAGTGAGTTTGGAGAAGAGAAGCAGAGAAGGGGGCAATTACAAGACCTGACTGTGGCAGTGAGGGTTGGAGAGGAAGGACCAGTGAACCCAGGGATTGAAGATGCGTGAAAGAGAATGAAACTGGTACAAACAAGATCCTGGAGACAAACAGCATGAGTGAGCCCAAGGAGGAAAATCTGATTTGGAGAGGAAGACAGTTAAGAAAGTACGGTATCAAGAGCAGCGCATGTGGCTCAGTGGGTAGGGTACTGGCCCCATATACAGAGGGTAGCGGGTTTGAACCCGGCCCCAGTCAAACTGCAACAAAAAAAAATAACCAAGAGTTGTGGCAGACGCCTGTAGTCCCAGCTACTCGGGAGGCTGAGGCAAGAGAATTGCCTAAGCCCAGGAGCTGGAGGTTGCTGTGAGCTGTGATGGTCACAGGACTGTACTGAGGGTAATAAAGTAAGACTCTGTTGAAAGAGAGAAAAAGAGAAAAAGAGAAAGAGACAGAGGAAGGAAGGAATCTTCCATCCTCCCTGTAAAACTGCAAAAGAGGTTTACTGAGAGGAATGATGTCGTTACCATATAAAATCACCGTCCACAGCCCAGACCTAAGTACATAGTCAGCACTTAAACATTGTTGAATGAATAGATGATTCTACTACTCTAATATTTATGGGTATATTATATATATTTTTTTGTTACTGCTGATTTTAAAAAACTAATTTAGAAAAGAAAGAGCATTCTACAGCCATTAGCCCTAAGGAGAGCCAACAATAACAATAAACTCTGCTTGCCTTGAACATCAGAGAAGAGGCATGCAATTATATGACATAGTAAAGTTAACTCGGCCACACCCATGTACTCAGATAGCCATACCATCAGCAGAATAATTTGCTATTATTAAAAGCACAGTCATATAAGGGAAGAGAAATAAAGGAAACTGCACAATACTCCTTTCTACATGGTCTTCCTCTCTCTTCTGTCACTGTTTTGTTATAAACTGACTTTGCGCCTTCCAGCACTAACGCTGAGGATAGCTTGCTTCTTTCCATTTCCAGGGGCAAATCAGATAAGGTAGCTCAATACGTGAGCAAGGCACCAGTAAAGATTTTCACACATCCAAAATCAAAATCGAGAGCTGCCAATGAATGATGGTTATAACCTACTGCACTTTTTGGCAGAAAACTTTAAAAGTTCTGCTCCATATGACAGCAAAAGAGGTGTTACTCATAATGTAAATAAAATGTAATTTTTAAAAACTCTTGGATCATTTTGGAAAATTGAAATGTCACTTATTGTCATTAATCTATGCCCTTGGCAGCAAATGTGCTCAATGTGCTTTCTGAAGGAGTTTTCTGAAGAAGTAAGTGACTTACTGGCCTCAAGTCTTAGTCGTCCTTCTAAGAGGTAACAGAGAACTTGCCAAAGTTTTCTGTGCCATGCACCTCTTCAACGTCAGTCTACGGACTCCTCAGTATAAATATTTATAAGTGTATAAGATCAAGTAGGTTCACAAAAGCAAAAGAAATTGAAGTATAATTGAGAAGCAATTTAAATACAGCTATCAAAATATTGGAAGAAATGTTTGTGAAATAGTAATATGCACATTCTTTATTTGCATACTAAATAACAACATGTGGGACTAATTACAATAATTTCAATGGCGTAATTAGCATGAACAAAATTTTAAGATAACAAATAGCTATACCATGTGAGGGGACAAAAGCAGCAATTTCTACCATGACAGAGCCACGAGTACATAATAATACAATTTAGTACTCTAGAACCTGTGCCCTTCTAGGTCCTTACATGTGGCCTTTGAATAGAATCCAAATTTTACGGAACAAATCTTTTTATTAAAAGGGGTGCAGCAGAGAAGGAGGAAGCTTTCCATGTCTACTCTGGTGCTTAAAAAGGAACAATCTTGAAATCAGAAGGCAGCAGGTTCCCCACCCCAATCTCAGTTTCAGTTTGTGCTTCATAAAGATCCCCCATCTCCAGATTAAGAACTCTAAATTGTACCTTTTATAAAAAATACAACTGTAATTAGTGTTCACCAACTGTGACTACTAACCAAATGAACACCAGCTTTAACTTTTTAGGACTATTAAGACTTCACGGAGCAATCAGACAACACAAACATAAAAGCACAGCTGCAGCTGGCAAGAGGAAGATTAAGGTCCATGAATGTGGAGCACCTTTGATACAGCTGAGAAGCTGCATCCGAGAACCTTGTTTTCCCAGTAAGCTGACTCCAGAAGGACCCTTAGGAAGGATGCTATAGTGGAGTCCCCTGAGTTATCCCAGAGCAACGTGATTCTCTCTGTACTCTGAAAACCCAAAATGTACAAATGGCAATGTTAAAAATCTAAGATCATGTTGCTAAGTACATTTTCTTCCTGCAATATTTTCATTAAAACTTCCCAAGAAGACCCAAGATTCTACAAAAAGAAAGATTTTAGTTATATCAGAATCCTAAGTTGATTATTAAAATCTTAATAAAAATAAAACAACAATGGAAATTGTATAAGAGCATGTACAAAGCACATATGAAATACTTTAAAAGCAAAACCACAGAATACAGATTTCTCTTTATTTAGTTGGTTGGTTGATTGTGGTTGGTATTGGGTAATTTTTACTATAAAGAGTTGGAGAATTATCCTTGAACACAGCCAAAGCGGACATTTGGTGATAGATGAAACCAGAAACCACTGTGAAGGAAGCAGTGGTCAGTAATAGCAGAGAAACTTCACAGCAGTACTCAAGCTAGAACTTATTATTATCCCTCCTAAAACAAAGTGCATTCATTTCCTAGAACTATTGTAACAAATTACCACAGCATGGGTGGCTTACAACACAAAAATGCATTCTCTCATAGTTTTAGAGGGAAAAGTTCAAAATCAAGATGCCAGCAGGGTTGGTTTCCTAGAAGTTCTGAGGAAAAATCTGTTCTATGCCTCTCTCCCACCTTCCTGTGGCCGCCCCAAACCCTGGGCATTCTTTGTCCTGGAGCTGCATGACTCTAGTCCCTGGCTCTGTCTTCATGTGTATCTAAAATATCCCTCTCTTTTCTCTTAAAAAGACACCATTCACCAATTTAGTAACACTCTAAAAACCAGAATGATTTTTCACAAGACCTTAACTAGTTACATCTGTGAAGACCTTATGTCTTTTTTTTTAAGATTTTTATTTTATTAATTTATGTATTTATTTATTTTTTAGAGACAGAGTCTCACTTTATCACCCTTGGTAGAGTGCCATGGTATCACACAGCTCATAGCAACCTCCAACTCCTGGGCTCAGGCGATTCTCTTGCCTCAGCCTCCCAAGTAGCTGGGACTACAGGTGCCCACCACCACACCCGGCTATTTTTTGTTGTTGCAGTTTGGTCAGGGCTGGGTTTAAACCCACCACCCTTGGTATATGGGGCCAGCGCCTTACTCACTGAGCCACAGGCACCGCCCAAGACCCTATTTCCAAATATAGCACATTCATAGAGGCCAGGGGTTAGGACTGAGACACTTCCTTCTGAAGGACACAATTCAGCCTACTACACCAAAAATTCCTAAAACCCCACACATGCTAACTACAGAAACTTTTAATAAAAGGTGATTCAAAGCAACACAAAACATAGGGCATGTTTAATATGCAGACCGTATTAGTGGATAATTCTATTTTTTTTAAAAAAAAAAACTGGCATTTGAAGATCTGTATGAAAAACAAAGGGAGCATACGTAGCTACAGAACAGAAATAGAATCGGTGCAGTCTGTGTAACTGAGCCAGAAAGCTAAAGTATTTTAGGGACTTAACTTTGAGAAATTACAGGCACAAACTAGGAATTCCCAGCAATCACCTCTGAAATGAGAGGTGCCCAGGCTGGCAACAAAGGGTGTGGGCCAGTGATGAATGCAAACACAGGATGAAGACAGATGTCCTCTCAGCCAGCACTGCCTAAGGGTGTTCACAATTCTCTAGTAAAAGAGGTTATCACCTAACCCACAGAAGAACTATAACAATAAGAAACTTGTATTCCAGTGTGGAAAAAATACATAAACACATCTATATGAAAATACTTTCGGATCATATGTACCATAAAGAAAATAAAACTGAGTAAGATGACATAAAGGACCTACCAGAAAAGTGGTGAACAGGAGAGCTAATTTAAACTATGAGGACCAATAAAGGTTACCAGAAGAGAAGTTGAGACCAGAATAAAGAGGTCGTCACTGTCATCTGAGCAAAGAGCTGCCCAAGCAGAAGCAACAGCTGCAACATGCAACCACTGCCATAGAAACAAATATTCAAGGTCGCTGCATCAAGTCATGCTCACCTGCTGTTCCCCCCAGTGGAAAGGGATCATAACTGGGGAAAGAAGGAAAATTAGAGAATGTATGTTTTTGTGATGGTATGGGGTGGGATCGGAGCATTTCTAGAGGGAATGACCTTAGACAAGGTCAAAGAGACCTGGCAGTGTGTGTGGGCATGAAGATGGTGAGCTCATAGAACTGGAGGTGGGAAAATGAGACTGTGGTGAGATCATAACCTCAAGTGAGTGGGGAGAGGAACGAGAGGTTTAAGAAGTCATTCCAGCCTTAGTCATTGAATATGCTCCCCAGATAGCAGGATAGCACTTGGAGGAACAGTCCCTGATAGCGTGGTCATGGTTTTGAAATAACTGCAGCTAGCACATGTGTTTGATTTTCTCCACTCGCATGTAGCTACTTGAGAGGAGATGCAAGGTGTGTAGTTATTTGAAAATAACTAGGCTTTGCTTTTGCCAGGCAAAGAGAGTGGCAAAGAAATGGCCACAAAAATCAAGAAGCATTTCCAAGAAAATGGTCACAGTAGTATGTGAAAGCACCGCTGGTAACATGGAAGTGAACAATGGGGAAGAAAGAGCATGGGAAGGCCATGAAAAACAAGTGACAAGGACAGGGGTCGGGGGGTTTGGCAAGGGGGGAGGAGCAGGGTAAGTGAGCTGGATGGACAAGAGGTAATGGTCAGGAAATAAGATTTTGAAATTAAAATGCGGTTTGTTGTTAATAATGAAAAGGCTGATGTGTGAGCATGTAAGTCCTATGTAAGGGAGAAGGAAGGTAGACAGAAAAATCAGTATCAAAACTAACTTTAATTTTTTTTGTTTTTGAGACAAGGTCTCCATCTGTTGCCAGGGCTTAAAAGCAGTGGCATCATCACAGCTCAGTGTAGCCTCAAACTCCACTCCTGGGCTCAAGTAATCCTCCTGTCTCAAGCTCCCCAATAACTAAGACTACAGACATGTGCCACCACATCTAGCTAATTTTTCTTTTTTGTGTGTGTGAAGACAGAATCTCACTAGGTTGCTCAACCTGCTTTCAAACTCCTGGCCTCAAGCATCCTCCCACCTTGGCCTCCCAAACTACAAAGCTTATAGTCATAAGCCATAGCTCCTACTCAAAACTAAATTTTTTTTAATACATTAATGCATTTATGGGGTACAATGTGCTGATTTCATATAGAATTAGGAATGCTTACATCATACCAGTTAATATATACCTCATCTCATTTACTTAATTATTGTATTAAGACATTTATACTTTATACTTAATAGATACAACTTTGCATTAGGCACCATAAGGTGTGATAAATTTTTTGTTACTGTACAATCATTTGGGATTGTATGCCGTTAAAATGGTTTTTACACCATTCTTTATATTATTGGAGTAGACTTAACAATTTTGTATTTTCTGGTCAATTTAAAAATTAATGATATTAATAGTATGACATATAAAATAATTCCCCAGTACCTCCTGATGGTTTTACTCTTACAATGCCCTATCGTACACAACTGTATTTGAAGGTTTTGAACCTGCTTTTTGGTTTTCCTGTCTTTTTCCTCTGCCCCTTTCAGGCACAGGATCCTGAAACTGTACTTCTTAGAATAAACTAAAATGTCTCTAAATGAGGGTTCTATGAGCACACCTAGATTAAAGCCCATGACCTTGACTGAATCGATTTGGCTTTCTTTGTTTGGCTTCCTTCTCTCTGTACAAACAAAACTTTACCCTTTGAAGAGGTGGCTGGGCCACCAGGGCTGACAGATGTCAGCTCCTACTCATAATAATAAGAATCTTCTATTTCTAGCCAGTGGATTTGATAAGATTTGACAATATTTTCTATTTAAACTTCTGGTGTTTAATTAAAATATTTCTCTTGCTGACAAATAATCTTGCGAAATAGTCAAAGTTATGAATGGCCCAGAATTTAAGTTCAGTGTTAAAATATTTCTGATGTAAGGTTTTAATTAATTCATATTTGAATGACATAAAAAATAATCTAAATAACTGCCTTTAAAGATTCTTTCTTTTGTGGCCTTTATCAGGTATATAAAATCCAACATGTAATCATAGCTTTACAAAATGCAAGAAAGCACAAATGAAGACCATTCCCAAGTAGCCACCAGACCAGCTAATATACTTTATCTAAGGGGGACCAGTAGAGTAAGCCATTTATTTTCTTTTTCTCCACTTCCTTTTTAACCGATAATTCTTCTATTCACCCCAATTGATAGTATCTGCTTCTTTTTTGCCTGTAGGGATTACACCAAAAAAAGTTCTGAGGCACCAAAACTCTTTCAGTGGCCACTATACTATTCTGTAACATGAAGAGAGAAGTCCCCAATTCCTTCTATATGACAAATCCTGGTCATTCTTCCACAGCCTCTTTACAACTGTCAACTCCTGGGACTTAGTAAGCAATATCTTACAGTAGAGACACTTTCAGAAAAAAAGGCCTATGAACTCTATCATATTTTCACAAAAATGCTATTACAGACATAGGAGATAAGGAGTCAGGGAAGAAGTAATTAAATGAAAATGTTATGGATGAAAAAAAAAAGTCAAGAAAAGCAGAACCCTGGGAATAGCAAAAGATAAGGTAGCTGGAGGCACTTGGCCTTTTCTGAACAATTTTAGCACAAAAATGTTTGGCAATCAGAAGTGGTTACTTGAGCATTCTGCTTTAGCTCACTAAGTACAGGCATAACCCCACTAGTATGTTTTTTATAGGAATGAGTTCTAAGACCTTCAATTTCTGCATACCTCTTTTGTAGGTTTCTATCAGTCCTTCATTATCCTTTCAAATCATTCATTCAAAAATATTTATCGAGACCCTACTATGGACCAGTCCATCATTCTGAGTATTGCATACACAGCAAATTAGACACAAAATCTCTGTCTCAAAAAACCCAAAAATCTCTGTCCTTGTGGCTCAAGTTTGAGGGGAAAGACAAACAACAGACATAATAAACAAATGAATTACAGTATGTTAGAAAGTCCTGAGTGCTTGGAAATAAAATAGCAAAGTAAAAGGGAACAATAAAAAGCAGTAGGCATGGTGTGTGTGATTTGAAATAGGACTGCTTGACTTTCTATTATGATTTGAATGATCTCTAAGTAATATCAAGTGAAAAAAGGAAAATGTAGAAGAATGTGCCTAGTAGGCTGCCACTTGTAATTTTTAAGAATATATGTGTGTGTGTACATATGCTGTTATATGTACAGTCTGTCTATGAAAAGGGACTCAATGATCAGAGCTCAATGATTGGGGAAAGAAGCTTTTTAATGTACATCTTATACATCCTAAAGTTACATTAATTCTTCAAATCTTGTAATTCTTTTATAGGTCTCTGTTAGTCCATCATTATCCTTTCAAATCATTCATTATGTTTAAGGCAAACTCAGGAAAGAAAATAATTTTTAGCAAGTAATTGACTTTTACAGCCAAAAATATGCAGGAAAAAAACTGCTTAAACTTTCACTATTCTTAAACTTTGCTTTTCTTGTGATAATCTTTTTTATACTATATTCACTACTAATTCTATTTGAAAGTAGACAGGTCTCCCTTTACTCTTTTTTTAATTTATTAATATATTTATCTTCTCTTTAGCATGTGAAAATCCAACTAACTTTCCCTTACTGGCACTAGGCATAGATCAGCAGGACTGGAATTGCCTTTACCAGTGATAATTCCAGTACTAACAATAATTGTCACTCAAACGTTGAGTCATACTTCTGGCAGTGGCTTGATATGTCCCCAAGTATATTCAGAGTCTGGGGAGAAACGGGTTGACATAACTTCAGATTTTGAATTACAGAAAGAACATCTCTGTAAATGCCAGCTGCATTTATCAAATGTGAATTCAAATATTTCTACACCTCTTAAAATTGTTTTGGGCTCAGCGCTTGGGGCTCAAGCAGCTAAGGCGCCAGCCATATACACCCAAAGTGGCAGGTTCAAATCCAGCCCTGGGCCCACCAAACAACAGTGATGGCTGCAACCAAAAATTAGCTCGGCGTTGTGGTGGGTGCCTGTGGTCCCAGCTACTTGGGAGGTGGAGGCAGGAGACTCGGTTGAGCCCAGGAGCTGGAGGTTGCTGTGAGCTGTGATGCCACGGCACTCTACCCAGGGGGATAGCTTGAGGCTCGGTCTCAAAAAAAAAGACTGTTTTGCACATTATTGCAAAATAATGTAATTAAGTAACATTCTCTGAGGTCAGCAGGTGTACCTTGGAACACCTCCAGATTTCTTTTAGTGGTGGTCAGCCACAGCCCTGCCAGTGACCCAGAAGCCTCCATAATTAACAAACATTCTGTGACCCAGGATTCAGAAACCTAGGTGAAGAGGACAGGGATTCTTGCCCATTTTCAATTTCCCAAAGTAGCTGTCGCTGTCCCTCCGTTGGAGACTTTGTCAGTGACTTTTTGAAATGTGATTTCCTTTCCCCACACACTTAACTTTTCCACTTTTACCTTCTCTCAAACTTAGAGTCAGGTGCTTTAGCGTATGTCTTATTTTTAAATTCTTTATTGTCATTCCTGACATCATTCCTAGCCCAGACTCCAATACTGTCAGTGTCTCACAGAGTTTCCCATCAGGACTATTTTTGGGGACAGGTGGGTGGCAAAATGTTGTTTGCTTTTGCTTCCTGGTCTGTGTTGGTAGGAAACCTAGAAATTGGCTAAATCCAGTCAATGGCCTGGTTTCTTCATTTGCTGTTTCACAGGACAGGGGAAAGGGGGTAAAGGGTTCTTTCTATCTGCCCAGTCTTCTTTATAGAGTAGGAAAGAAGTAGAAAAAGTAGTTTGCTGAGATCAGGAATTAAATTTCCAGATATATTAGGAAAAGGGTGAGAAAACTTCAGCCATAGAAATCGATTATTTATCAAAGTCCCAAATCTACTATAAGAACACTCAGAAAGTGTGTGCGTATGAGAAAGAACATTCTGATTGCATATTGTGATTAAGCCACCTTAGGAGGCATTACCATCACAGAAGCATGACTGAGCAGGAACCCTGCTCATCCTACCAGTCGCATTTTATTAGTTAAGACTGTGTAAATAACAGATACCCAATAATTGACTCAATTATGTAACTAAAAAGCCCGGAGTATAGAGCCCTCTTCAGATCTGGAACTCTAACTATTTCAGAACTCTGTCTCTTCCCATCTCTTTGCTTTACTTTCCCTAGAAGCAATTTCCTTCTCAGGCTCATTTTCTAATAACACTAGCCCAGGTTCACACGGGAGCAGTTCATACCCTCTAACGAATGTGTAGCTTTCCAGGTTGTTCCAGGAAAGATTCCTATTGGCTCAGTTCAGGTCAGATGTCATACTGAACCAATCACTGTGGGCAGGCTCTGTGCTTTTATTGGTCAGGCGCCTGCTCCTGGAACCCTAGTAATGCTGTCAATTAAATCTGAATATAAGGATGGAGATTGTGTAAGAGTGTTTATCAAAGATATAATTAGCAAGAAAGGAAATGGATGCCACAGGGCCAGAAATGGATGCGATGAGGCAACAAAAAGACAAAATTTAAGAAGACATTCACTTTCAGGTTCACACAGGGTGAGTTCAGAGAGGGAGAACCTCCTCCGAGTTTGTACCCTAGCCTCCTCTCTCACTTCACCATAGTCCTGGCCCTAGATGCTAGGTAAGCAAAAGATGAAATATTCATTATAACCATGCTCAAAAGTATCTCCAAGAGTCACTGAAATCTCCACCATTACAGACTCATTTCTTTGGGTTAGGCAGAGGCATCTCTAGGAGTCCTTCAATTAAAAAATGGGGGATAAATCTTTAAGATAATAAGAATTCCTCATATGCATAATAGTTATTGAATATCAAGCCAGTCATCTCTAGGTCCAGCACCTGTTGAAAGCTCCACCTGACCTCATAATAACGGGTGGTACACTGTTAGAGGAGTCTTAGGGAAGAGGGAAAAATGACCAAGACCTTGGTACAGAGGGGAGTCCAGAAAAGGAGGGAAATGACATAGCAAGAGAGGTACCAAATGTTAAAGCAACATTTATTTAGTTACCTAATAATATTTAACGAACTCTGGCTCTAGGTCTACTTCATCCATTTGCCTAAGTCCTACCAGTGGGGAACTTTGAGGCAAGCAGGCTGGTGAAAAGGAAAGCAGCAGGAAAGACTTGGTGGCACAGTAATTATGGAAAGCTCTAAACAGGAACTCTACTGGTGCATAACATCTGGAAAGGCTTATCTGGACCTCTGAGCATAAGACTACAGGAAGAGGGATGAATCCCGCCAACAGAACATTCTAGGGTATTCAGGTTTCTGGCATCTTTGGGAAGTTTAATTTTCCTCTAATGCAAGGGTTTGTGGAAGGACTAGAAGAGTTATGAATTGTATGTCCCTCCTAGGCCCAAGGGGAAAATCAATCTTTAAACCACAGATAAATAAGTCAAATGCCTCTTAAGTTTAGTACTAATAAAGGCAATTTTTTCCATCCTTCCTATCCCAGTAATTTAATTTTCCTTTTCTAGGACTCTGGTTGCCTTTAGCAAAGAAAAGAGCTTACATAACTGAAATATATTTGCCTCTCATAAAAATATGGTTTCAAAATTATTCATCCACCTCATAATGATAAGTCTATAAAGCAATGATTCTGTTATCAGTTGGAGGAGGTACTTGGGATTATGGCTGTCCATTATGCCAACTCAGAATTGACCTAAATACCACTCAGAAACCAGAGTGGGCTGATCCATAGACCCCCAGCTGTCTGCTTCTAACTGGCACATATGGACATAGCTGCTCTTAACCAGGTGCACGAACCTCTGGAATTTTATAACCCCATCCCCTGTTTATTAAGCAAACTTCTACATATAAAATGGCTTTCATGGGAAGTGCCTACAGGGAGAAAATGTGATAACCAGAATGTCTTGTACCCTTAGCAACCATATTTTCCCAGTAACTAGTTGGTTGATATTCCATTGACAACTAACAAATCAGCATTCTAGCTGTATTGGTCTGGCTATGAATCAAGTTTCTGTGCCCCTCAGGCTTAAAGCTAGGGCGTACTCAACAAAATCTGTGTGGACCAACCATTAGGCCTCTTAGAGACACACTAGCAAGCCTTCTTCCCTGCATACATACTCACCCCTTTTCCATGTTTAAATATGATTAGACACACATTGCCTACAGTATTCAGTATGGTAATACGCTATAAAGGTTTGTATCCTAGGGCAATAGACTATACAAAACTATGTGTGCCTCTGGATACATTTCTCAGAACATATCTCCATTGTTAAGCACACATGACTGTGCAAAGCACCGTTCTAGGTGTGGTGGAGAATCCAGATTGAAACAGATGGAGATAGACCATTAACTCTGAGCTTGCAGGCCAACATAACACAATAAAATATTGTATTATACACAATAACTCTCTTGAGAGGCAAATGGTCCTAATTGCTGTGTTAGAAGAATGAACTGTACTATACAGAGAGAGAAAAAAATTATTGCAACTAGTGACTTAGAAGATTTCTTGAAAGACGTGGGGTCGGAACAGACTCCAAGAGTTGCTATGAGGAGAGTTGTGATCCAGGTAAAAGTGCTAGGAACAGGCCTCTATGTGAGTGGGCATCTGGACCTTAGCAAATGTATGGCCTGGAAGTTAAGACCTATGGTTGGATGGGTAACCATTGGGAATACCCTGGGTTTTAGGCCTGAAGAGTGTGGGAACTCCGGGGTGCTTTGCCCCCCTAGGCTATCATGATTATTTAAATCTTAAATCATCTGTGTGTGGAGTCAGACACACCAATCCAATTGCATGCATATGACCAGGAATCATCATCTCTCCTTCATTTTGTTTCCTTAATTTACCTAAATTAAGACCTGAAAACTCAAAATCAGCCAGGCTCAGTCCCACAAGAACCGTGGCTTCCAAGCAGAGAGGAAAGATGTCACCTTTTACTTTGAGCTGAGACAAAAATGACAAGAGAAATGCCCAGAAACCTAGCTCAAGTGGTGGTTTCTCGCCCTCTCAGAGAGATTCCTCCAACTCCTATAGGAAAGGGGAGGCTTGAGTCTCAATCAGACTGGGATGCACATATCCCAAGGGCTTCAGGGAAAACCCTAAAATCTCCCGCTGAACCCGGATCAAGGCACCACCTGCAGCAACGGCAGCACAGGAAGTTCTGGTCCTGCCAGCCGCTGGGATTTCCAGCTTGAACTCTTCCAGGAAACGCTTTCTTCACCGCTTTTCTTGCGAAATCTAGCAGGTCCTCCCTCCCCTCGCTGGGTTCTTATACCAAGCGGAGCCACGAGTCGCAGCACTGAGCTGGAGGCGCCGCGAAGCTCCGCTCCGCCCGCCTGGCCCGCGGTGTTCACCCGCTGCGCCTGCGCTGGACCCTAATCTTCTTGGAAGCGCCTCTCCTGCAGGTGGGTCACATTTCTGGCTGTAACTCGTACCTTCTGCCAATGGTCTGCGTTCGTCCCTTTAGCTGCCTCGATCCATGTGGAACTCCTGCTGCTACAGCCCCCCTCCGCAGGTCGCTCGCACGGAGGAGCAGGAGCCTGCAAACTCCCTCCGCTGGCACCCGTCCCCAGTGCCCACAACTCTGTCACTGCTCCCTGGTGTCCCAGCCCAGGCTGCCCGGCGGCCAGGCGGCAAGCTTCTAGCTTCCTAGAGTGTAATGGTCATCACTTTACCTGGATGTAGAGCAGCCCTAAGGAGGAAGACCGGGTTGGATTCCTCCCTATACCTTACTTACGGACTGGAGCAGTCTTGTGGCGCCCAGTCAGAAAGGAGCCTGGAAGAATGTGTAAAGCTTTAGCAACGTCCAGTGTCAGAGCTGAGGCTGCTTCTTAACCAAGAGCTGGTTTGTCCTGATATCTACAACCACTCCCATTCTTGATCCTGACTTAAATTTCCTTATGCAGTTTAAAGATTGCTTTTCTAGAGAAATATTGCTTAAAATATAATAACTTATTGTGAAAAGTAAATAAAGCCTTGATTCCCTGTTTGTCCAGAGACAGGTAGTTCCCCCCCCACACACACACACACAATGGTAATTTGGCACCTTTCTTTAAAAGATGACTGATGTAGTGGAAAATGACTTGGATGGAGCATGGCATAGGGGATGATAAATTCTATTCCTAGTGCTATTAACTAGAAGGCTCAGTTTCATGTAAAATTAAGGGCTACTGGTTCAGATGATCCACAAAGCCCAACTCTACAGACTGAAAAGCCATACGTAAAAGATGCCCAAAGATTTGAAATACATTGAAAATCTCCTTCATACTACAACTGAGTAATTACTCTTTTCATAATAATACAGGTTTCATTTTTATAAGAAAACAACCTAGCTTTGGAGGGAATCTCTTCCCACAAGAGCATCTTAAAGTTCTACCACATTTATTATTCAGAGAATACTCTTGGCTTTCACAGCCATTCCTCAGCCCTGCTATGTGAGAATGTTCTGTTCCCTATAAATGGCAGTCATATAAATGTCACTCACATGAAAAGAACATTTTTTCTGATACAGTAGGTATAATTTTATAAAATGGCACATTTATTTGAAGCCATAACTTTTTTGAGATATGGCCTTTTGCAAGGCCCTGAGTATTTTAGAGTGCTGTGATTTAGCCCGGTGTGAGATTCCACCTGCTTGTACTGCCCCTGCATGGCAAACACTTCCAACCCAGAACGCAGTATGAAACACTCCCTATTTGTTAGGTTTCGAGGTTGTGAAGTAAATGGTACATGTGTACGGAGAAATTGGGTCCCAGCACTTTCTCCATCTGACAACATTTATGGTTCTGCTGAAGTTCACATAGCAACTTGGGGTTCACAAACCAGATAGACAAGGCCTGACCCCTAACTCAAGAATAATTTCCAGACTTCAGCTGTGCTTAACCTTGCTAGCTGTCATTTAAAAGGAACCAAATAGACAAGCTTGTTAATAAATTTAAAACCCTAGGCCTTGCACTGTGTTGTGAATAATTTTAAGAAAGATAGTTTCATTTATTATGGTATTTTAAACGTAAAGAAACCTTGGGTGGTTGCTCTGAGTTATCCTATCTCTTGAAAGATTGTCCCTCGATTACCATTATTAACACTGTTATTAACAGGATATATATTCTCCTTTTAAAGTCCAGGTACCTGATTCTGAAGTCACTCTTGGAAACATAGCCCATGTTTTATAGCCCTCACCATCAAGTTTTCGTTATAATTAATTTAGATGTTTTTATTGAATACTTTTCAAAAAATAATTTCCCTAGAAAAATCTTCGGGAAGCTGATAAGCTGCCAGAAACACACACACACATCCACACACCAACTACAATAGCCCTTCAAAGCTTAGACTTGCTAGGGCACTTTGTAGCTAATTTTCTCTGGGTTGCCCTCTGCAGAGGAGGTCATTTGTTAAGTGCCTGCAGTGATATCTATCCGTAAGTGCTACTCTACGAATCTAGGATAGGCTCTGAATAATGAATTTTACCAGGTAAGTTTTTTGTTGTTTTTAAGTTTAGCCTAAATAATATGCATAACAGAAATGAGTTTACAAAGCAGGGCCTCTGAAGTTACCTTTTTTACTCTGTACTTTACACATTCAAAGTGAATGGTTATCTAATTATGAAGACTTCCTGAGAGCTTCCACATGGTTTGTTAAACCTACTCAAGATATTTCTGATTACTTTTAGGTCATTTCCAAAATGATTTTAATTAACACTTTTCCTTCTCTTAAGAACAACTAAGTCCTAGAAGGACTCAAACTAGGTAAATAATCAAAGAATAAATAATACTTAAAACAATGCCTGAACAAACATACTTGGCCTGTATACATAAATAATTTATTCTTCCAAAGTCATTAAGGACTAGAACACAATCCTTGTGCTCTTTGAAGATCATTTTTCAGAAATATAGCATAGCAAAAAGAACATACTATTCTACTAAAAGAAGTATTTCCACTCTAATTAACTAGGCAGTACATGGATAGCTTATCTAAATTCTTTTCCACAAGTGTTCTATGAGTTTATTCAGTCTGATGCATTGTACTACTGAAAGCTATTTTGAGAAAAATTTGTTTTTAATGTAGAGTAACAGTCTCCTTTCATCTTCAAAGGAAGGAAAATACATACAAAGAGTAATTCTGAAAAGTTAGGAAGCATAATTCTAAATAAAAGGAAGACTAAGAGGTAACATAGTATAACTACATAGCATATTGCTTAGAGGGTTACTAGTGGAACACACACTATTCTCTTTGGCCTTAGGACCTGATATTAAAGAAAAAAAAAATGCCATTAAGAACAGAGCCAGGGCTTGCAGAGCTGATGGCACCAGCACTGTTCGCTGTGAGAATAGATGGGCATAACCAGTGGTCAACACTGATTATCCATCTTTCTTCTGTACCTGCTCATTCCACAGGGTACAAAAACAGTTTTGAGCCCATGTTATATGGTGGCTAAAACAATGGTACAGACTTTGGAAAACTGTCTCGTCCTGCTTCCCTGCAGATTGGTGTCCCACCTCTGGGCTTCCATCTCTCCACACACTGCTCTGCTCTGGCCCTCACACGGTGCATCACAGCACTTTGTTCTTTAAATTTTTGTTTGTAAATCAGGCCCAGGTAAGGTTCGAACTCACATGCAGGGATTGGAGCACTAACCACCGAACTATGGCAGCCGGCTCATCTTAGCACTTCGATTACATGCTCCATCCTCCACCCACAACTGGAGCTCCTTGTGTACAGTGACCATCTGTTTCTCACTGTATCCCTGTTTTGGAACTCAGTGCCTGGCACAGAGAGACTGTTTAGTAAATCTCTGCTAGAAACCCAAAATCTTACCAAGACATCGCTGATAACATTGATTTTTATTTTTGGAAGAAGTTGACCACATGGACACAGTAGACCATTTATATGGATGCTGACAGCACTGCATTAGTTAACAGGGCCAAAGCGCATTGGCAAATTCCAGATTTTAACTACCCGCCACTGGGGCAGGGGCAAGAGATTGCTTTGCACTGCACAGATAGTTTAAATCATTACAACTTTTTAAAAGTAGAAGAAATTGCAGGAACCTTGGTATTCCTTCTCACTTTAATTTTTGTATCTCTATTATATTACTGTGCTGGGTAGGTTTCATAATAAATTTGTTAACTAAGATACTCTGGATTCTAATTCATTTCAAAGAATAGTTCATTTTAAAGAGTGATATAATGTGATTAAGCCATTTAACTGAGCTTGGAATAATGAATTTTTAAAGGTTATTTCAGTTAAGTAAAACATTTTAGGCTTTAATACCTGAAAGCATGGCATAAAATACAAAGCCTGTTGAACAGTTTAAAAGAATGAAATTATGTCACTTCTTTTTTATACCAAAAAAAATTACAGCTCTGCTAGTTATTTCTTCTCCAGTATCAAAGTACTAAAGTAGTTTCTTCATCCTATTGAGTCCCCTGATATAGGTGGTATGGACTTGAGGAGAAAACAGTTAGGTTGGTAAATGGTTCACTGCAGTCAATACTAAAAATGTACCAGTTGCCACTGGTTTACCTAGATTAAGAGTCTGAAAAACTAGAAGATATATGTTTGGGGATGAAAGTACTCAAAGAGGTCCTTGTATCTCTCTCCCTTAGGGAACCAAAAGTCTAAAGGTGTAAGAATCATAGCCAACATTGTGTTGACATCTTGTGTGACTCAGAAAGGGTGTGGAACCTTTGCTGGGCCAGGGAAGCCACGTGGATTCTGTTTTCACAAAGAACTCAGGGCCCTTCTGTGAGAGGATGCCCCTTCAGGAAAGAGATTTATAGGCCTAAGATACAACCAGAATTAGAGAATGGTATCAACCTATCAGCCCAACCATTTGCCTATTTTTGCTGGGTGGAGTCAACATCCACGGCAAAAATGCTCTATCCCAAAACTGACTTGGCAGTTATCAATTTTTTTTTTTAGATAATTCCTAGTAGCCTTAATGTGAAAAATAAATGACTACTCATAGGAAATTTTTTTGAACAAAGTTAATTCAGAACTGAAGTTACCAAATCACTTCCTAAATATTTCTGACTGTAATAGTCCTAGAAAAGCAAAAACCACTAATGAACACTAAATATTAAGAGGGTTGTTGCATATCACCAAATTAAGCAAATGCTCATACAGTGTGTACAAACCAAATGTCACCAAATCCACTTGACAGAGGTGTGTTTCTCATAGCGGCAATCCACTGGTCCTCATCCTGGCCTGATGCTTAATACTTGGTGAACCACAGATTTGTAAGAAGTTGTTCAGGATTTTAAAAATGGAAATGGAAATCAAAGTACATTAGCTCATATATGACTGAATTCCTACCCTTGTTTTCATGAGCCCAGAGCTTTAATCAAATGAACTAACCAGCCCAGACAGTGGATAATGAAGCAACATGATCAAATTCTTGGCCAGGAAATCATAAAACAATCTTAATTTATCTTGACAGGTGCTGCTGAGATCAAAATGTGGCAACATGTATTAATGAGATTTTTAATTGAACTAGAATCTCTAAGAACTTAAAAATAATTTTTCTCCAACGGTACGATTTAAATAGATAATATATATCTGTTATTACCTCATTCACCTCATACATATTTCATTAGGTGATAGTAAAATGTTACTAACAGAATCATTATAGTTACAGCACATCCCATAACTAGTTCATCACTAATTATTAGCAATTTGTGTGAAAGTATTTATCTCCAAAGAGCATTAACAGAAAGATTATCTTTAGTCATACTCTTGTGACTTGTTCAAACTATACAAGTTAAGATTAGTTTTTGTGTAATGGCAAAAAATGTAGTAATCAGTATATTTGGTTGTTATGACATAACATTTTCTCACAAAGCAATTGAAATACTTAGTTTTTTTGGCAGCAGTTTATTTAGATAAAGAACTTTAAAGGATATATTTTTGTTAATCTATGTTGTTAGTAATTTACATAGTTACTAGGACTTACTTTGAAAATAAATTGATGCTTTATCATGCTACAGAATTGTCCTAATTTTTACATAAATGTATGTGATAATAAGAATGAGAAATAATATTAATTTGTGAGAAGTGAGCATGTCTGAGAAATTAGATATGGAGTCTGAAATTTAGTTTGGGCTAAATTTTTAATCTCTCGAACACAAGTTCCTCTCTCTTCTGAGTAAAGGTATACATATATATGTTACATATATATAAATTTTTTTACAAATACAAGTTTGGTCTAATTGAAACTAAAATGTCTAATTGAATTATAATTTCATAAGAGTTTTAGTTTTTATTGACATTGAAATAAAAATAGATATTAATATAGGCTTGAAGTTTCTTTCCAGCCAGCCTGTTCCTCTGACTGCATTGTCCAATTCTTACTCAGTTAAAAAGACCTACAAATATATAAAAGCACCTAGTAATCTCCCATTTCACATGAACCATCTATAAAATTATTTTGAACTGTCAATAACACTTTCTTTACTAATGTCAATAAGTCCATTTTAAACTGAGCACAGATTGTCCTCAACGTAAATGGATAGTTCAATTTAGGATTTCTATCAGATTAATGAGGGCAAATGTTTCAGTTGCATTGTTTTTGTTTCTATGGTAAAGTTCAAGTTATAGTTGAGCCTTCACCCAGGGGATATGCTGCATACCTGTACATTGTGTACATTAGGGAGAATGTGCTCCCTTCCTACTCCCCTTTCCCTCCTCCCTCCTCCCCCTCACTTGAATATTCATGTTTTTCTTTCCTGTGGGCATGTCATTTTTATATATTGGTTTCATGTTAGTATTAAGTACTTTGGATACTTTCTTTTTTCATTCTTATGATGCTTTAGTAAGAAGAATGTGTTTCAACTCCATCCAGGTATATACAAAAATTGTAAAGTCTCCATCCTTTTTATGGCTGACCAGTACTCCACAGTATACATATATCACAATTTGTTAATCCATGCCTGAGTTGATGGGAATTTGGATTGCTTCCATGTCTTGGTGATTGTGAATTGAGCTGCTGGATTTTTTGACTTTAGATGGTGCAAAAGCAATATCCATTGAGTTGAAACTAAGCTTCAAATGCCCATACAACTGTTTTGTCTTTCACTTCCTTTTTCTTTTGAGACAGAGTCTCACTTTTGCCCTGGGTAGAGTGCCATAACATCATCGTAGCTCACAGCAACCTCAAACTCTTGGGCTTGAGCAATCCTCTTGCCTCAGCCTCCTGAGCAGCTGGGGCTACTAGCACCTGCCATCCGGCTAGATTTTTTTCTATTTTTAGTAGAGACAAGGTCTCAGTCTTGCCCAGGCTGATCTCAAATTTGTAAGTTCAAGCAATCCATCCACCTGGGCCTCCAGGAGTACTAGGATTATAGGCATGAACCACCACACTCCGCCTGTTTTTCACTTTCAATGCAGTATTTTGTAAGTTGCATGAGATATCCAACACTTTGCTATTTAATAGACTTTGTTAGACTATTTTTCCCAACTGTAGACTAACATGTGTTCTCAGCATGTTTTAGGTAAGGTAGGCTAAGCTATGATGTTTGCTATGTTAGCTGTATTAAATGCGTTCTCAACTTCTGTATTTTCCATTTCCCGTGAGTTTCTCCAGACATAACCCACCATCATCTGAGGAGCATCTATTTTTACAGGATCACCCTTTACTAGCACAGCAAATTAATGCAGATGCTTCATGCTTCCCCTCTGCCTGGAAAACACCTATCCCTGCAAGCTCCCTCTCATCCATTTCTCAGATTTCAGCGTGATTTATAATTGCCAGATAAAATACATGATGCCCAGTCAAACCTGAATTTCATTTTGAAAGTTGGGGTTTTTTTTTGAGACAGAGTCTTACTATGTTGCCCTCAGTAGAGTGCTATGGAATCACAGCTCACAGCAACCTCAAACTCTTGGGCTTAAGTGATTCTCTTGCCTCAGCCTCCCAAGTAGCTGGGACTACAGGCACCCACCACAATGCCTGGCTCTTTTTTGGTTGTAGTTGTCATTGTTGTTTAGCTATCCCAGGCTAGGTTCCAACCCGCCAGCTCTGCTGTATGTGGCTGGCACCCTAGCCACTGAGCTAAGGCGCTGAGCCTCATTTTGAAAGTTTTTTAATGAAAGTGTGTCCCAAATATTGCAGGGGATTTTCTTACACTAGAAAAATATTCATTGTCTATCTGAAATTCAAACTTAATTGGTCCTCATGTATTTTTATTTGTTAAGTCTGACAACCCTCACTTGACTAGCACCTCCTTAGAGGGACTGATGCTGGCTAGTTCTTGAAAACAGAATGCCTCTCTTTCCTCCCAGCATTTTCTATTTCATCATTCTGTTCTGTATTCTTCAGAGCACTTACTATCTGAAACCATCTTGTTTACCATTTATAGGTATATCGTCCAGCTTTTTTACAATCATGTACACACACTGTCTTAGAAGCACACAAAATCAGAGATCAGGCTTGACACTTTTTAAGGACTTAACACTTTTAAACTAAGATATCTGTATTCTTTATCTTTAGCAGATCGAACAGCATGTGCTATTCAACAGGCAATAAATATTTGGTGAAGGAATATGTTAGTGTACATATGAAAAGAAAGAATTTGAAAATTATGCATAAATATCACCAGGAAGAAATTAGCCTTGCAAATAGAGCCACTTTTAATGACAGGGCTAAAGTTTAAAATATATATTTATATTTTTAAATAACTTACATACAGACTAAAGATTGAACTGTTTTAAAAAATCAGAAAAATCCATTTATTATGGGCACAGTAACTTTTTAATAAACTGTAATCAGTGGTTTTTTTAAACCAAAGTCTTCTGATTTTGCTACAGTAATACATGCCTGTCAGTAAAAGGTGATGTACTTGAATGTGAATATGTTTGTTATCCTGGAGAGCCTTGATCTCCCTAAATACGGAAACATCTCAGTGAATAAATTGGATGGGTTCACGTGTTCATGTAAGATTTTCACTTTTTTTTAAAAAATAGTTTTTGCTTTCCAGTTGGCCCTGGCATACATTAAAACAAATGCTCTGAATCATAAGAAGTCTGACATAGCTGTAGAACCCCCTCCTGCCCCTTTGCCTTCTGATGAAAGGAAATATTTGATTGAGGGGCTTCTGCTCAATACAAATATGTTGTCAAGTCATCAAGGGGTTTGGGGTTGAAATCAGAAGGAATAATAAAACAGAAGGAAGGACTAAAAAAATCTCCTGTTTATAGGCATTAAATTACAATGAAAAACCCTGTCACATCTTACACAGTTTGAAGGTGTTGTATGTATTCCAGCTCTCTGGACGGTTCCAAGTCAGATAGTGGGATCTGTGTGGGACACCACCAATGGGTATGTAGTGTTTCAAGAGGGGACAGGGTCGGATTTGGATGAACAATCATTTCAGAATTCAAAACTGAATTCTCAAATGGAGAAAGAGATGGAATAACTTTAATAGTGGTTTCATCCAAACGATTAATGAGGTGGGGTGAGAGTGCTGTTAAAGTGTATGGAGTAGATTTGGGCAAACCCTAATTTTGTGGCTTTTAGGCAACACCCCTCCCAGGTTACCTCTACAGAGTCAAAGATTAAACCTTCCCTGCAATGTGACACCCTGTCTTGAGTCTGGCATAACTTGAGTAACTCTCTTTCCCGTGAGACCTGCACACTCAAGCATACTCATTTTGCCTCTGGTTTTCATAAAGATAGGAATTCTAGCCTCTCAGCCAAACATTACTTAAAGGAAAAAATTGTAAAGAAGGCAAAAGCCTTAACATTCTGCTCTCCCTCTCTTTCCACTTTCCACCCCTACAAAAAAAAGATACCCTTACCTTTCTCCACTTCCAGTGGTTCTCAACTGTGGATGCCCTTTCTAATTGCTTAAGTTTGTTTGTTTTCACTTTATTAAATACAGATGCCTGGCTTCTAGCTCAGATCAGATTCAGAATCTCAGGAGGTGGCTCTCTGGCATTTTAACAGTTCCCAGCTGCCCTGCCGCTGAAAGCTAGCGTAAACGCTAATAAAGGCTCACGGCGATCGTTCTCAGTCTTGACTGTACATTAGAATTGCCTGGGCAAGCCTTTAAAAATGCCTAGTTGCTACCCTAGACCAGATGATTCAAATTCTCCAAGAGTGTGGTCATCAGTTTTTTGTAAAAGTTCCCCACCGGATTTGAATGTGCAGCAGGGTTAAGAACCACTGGTTTCTAGTGTAACCCTTTGCAGAGCCATTTGCATTTTCATAAGCCTTGATAATTCTAAGAAGTTGCTTCAGTGATTGAAGTCAAAAAAGAGCGCTAGGAAGACATCCACCTGTCTATACAACTACCATGTCCTTCCTCTCTTGGTCCATACCCTTCCAAACAAAGCTCCAGAGATGGGTCCTTCTTTGCCTACTTAGGATGGATCTCAGCATGTTACTTTTTACTAAAGTTGTGTTCATTCTGATGATAGTTTTGCCTTTCTGGTTGGTTTTGTAATATTTAATTTCAAGCCTTTTTCATATGAAGCAGTCAGTGGTTTTGCATTTTAGTTTATATAAATATGCAAAATTGGGTAAGATAAGAAACAAGCAAGACTCCTTATGATATATATAATTAAGGTGGGATCTTTACATAAAATAATTTACCTTCATTAGTATTTTCTGTAGATTTTTTAGAATAAAAGAAAGAAGAGGAATTTGTGGAGGTTAATTTTTCCTTTCAGACCTATCTGCACTAGAGAGAGAGGAAGATTTTCTTTCCTCTTTTTTCTACAAGTAGTATTACACACGTTTGTTTATTTTCCTCTTTGTTCTATGAAATCATTGAGAAAAACAAATGGCCCATTTTCCAAGTACGAGGCTAGAAAATTCTTCTTTCAGAAGAAATATACTTATATTTGCTAATTTTTATTCTTCTTACTAAAAGAAATAGGGAACAGGGTCTATTCCAGGGCATGAAAGGAACAAGGGGCCAATACACAAAGGCCTTCAAAATTTGATTTTGACATATTCTTTAAACAAGGTCTATGCATGGAGTCCAACACATAACTGTGTACATTTATTAGAGATACATGCAAATGGAGTATTTCTTATCCAAAATGCTTAAACCAAAAGTTTTTTGAATTTTTGAATTTCTTCAGATTTTGGAATATTTGCATATACATAATGAGATATCTTGGGGGTGGAACCCAAGTCTAAACATGAAATTCATTTATATTTTAAAAATACCTTATCACTTGGTGGAATTTTATATAATAATATTTGTCTCCTAAAAAAATAAATTAATGTGCATTTTATTTTGGAATATTTTTAAATCATTGTTTTTTAAAGTATAAACATTTAAAATAAATGATTTTTGAATGTATGACAATACTAACATTGATATGGAAAGTAAAAAGAATAGCCATAATAGTTGGTGTTTTTTTTTCCTTAGAGACAGAGTCTCACTTTGTTGCCCTCAGTAGAGTGCTGTGGCATCATAGCTCACAGCAACCTCCAGCTCTTGGGCTTAAAGGATTCTCTTGCCTCAGCCTCCTCAGTAGCTGGAACTACATGCGCCTGCCACAACACTGGGCTATTTTTTCTGTTGTTGTTGCAGTTTGGCCAGGGCCAGGTTCAAACTCACCACACTCGGTATAGGGGGCTGACACCCTACTTACTGAGCCACAGGTGCCGCCTAGCCATAATAGTTTTTAAAAAGAACATAGTGGGAAGAATTACCCTAACCAGTTTTAAGACACTGTAAAGCTGTTGCCATCAGCATTGTTTAGTATGGGTAGAGGAATAGACATGGAGATCAATAGAACAGAAACAGCCCCACACCTGGATGGACAACTATTTTTGACAAAAGTACAAAAACAATTCGATAAAATAAGGATAGTCTTTTCAATAAATGGTAGGAGAGAAGTTATATATTCATAGGCAGAAAAGTAAACTTTGACTTAAACCTTATACTTTGTACAAAAATTAACTCAAGGCTCGGCGCCTGTGGCTCAATCAGCTAAGGCGCCAGCCACATACACCTAAGGTGGCGGGTTCAATCCCCAGCCCAGGCCCGCCAAACAACAATGATGGCTGCAACCAAAAAATGGCCGGGCGTTGTGGCGGGCGCCTGGGTCCCAGCTACTCGGGAGGCGGAGGCAGGAGACTCGCCTGAGCCCAGGAGTTGGAGGTTGCTATGAGCTGTGATGCCATGGCACTCTACCCAG
>CAUYQV010096393.1:0-11730 GCA_963574575.1 Galagoides demidoff
AGCACACAGTTGTGCTGCAGGGAGTGAGCCAGGTGAGAAGTCTTGGGTGGAAGAGGAACGGGGGCAGAGCCAAGGGCTCAGACGGCAAGGAACAGGTGGCAAGGGGTGACAGTGTGGACAGGAGGACACAACGGGCTCTGAGTTTGCAGCTGCACAGGGCCTGGGGCACAACGGACACTTGCTGAATGAGGAAGGCAAACACCAAATAGTCTGCACAGGCCATTCCAGCTGTGCAAAGGACACAGACAAAGAGAATTTGGGGGAGATGTAAATAGTTACACTTCATGATCATCAGGTTCCTTTTTTTCCATAAACTTTGCTTACGTTCATAATAAAAAAATAAACACAGGCAAATTATACTTACTTCACACAGTCATTGTTGGACGGTAACTTCTGCATTAAATTCAGAATTCATATGTGTGGTTTGAACTTCCCATATCAACCAAAACCGAGCCCTGGCAAGGGAGAAGATGTGGGGATTGCTGTACTCTTGAAGGGCCCCCAAGTGACCGTCTCTGCCCCCAACCCTATGCTATCACTGCATTGTTTGTTGTGTCCATCCTGCTCAGAACAGAAAGCTCTGAGCTCTCAGGCAGGCATAGATTGGCCAAATTCACTTCTTCTGACTTATGTGTGGGAAAGGAGAGTAAGAGGAAGTCTGATGTGGTAGAAAGAGCACTAGACAAGAAGTCAGAATATTTGAGCTAATTTCAAGAACTGATTTGTCTTTTGTGAAATCAGGTAAATAGCTTTCCCCATCAGGGCCTCGGTGCCCTCAGTGATTCGAGAGAGGCGTGCATTAGTTGCCTATTGCTGAATTAGCAATTCCCTCCAAATGTAGCAACTTAAAACTATAGACATCTATTATCTCATAATTTCTCTGGGTCAGGAATCTGGATCGTTTTGGTTGTGTGATTCTGGCATAAGGACTCTCACAAGGTTGCAGTCAAGACATCCTCTGGGGTTAATGTGGGGGAGGAGCTGCCTCCATGATCTCTTGTGTGGCTTGGCAGGCTCAGAAATTCCATCCCAGCTCACTCAGGTGGCTGTTGGCAGGCCTCCAGCCCCCATCACACGGGCCTCTCCACAGGCTGCCTCCCAAAACGGCAACTGGATTTCCCCAGAGTAAGTGATTTAAGAGAGAGAGGGACAGAGAGAGAGCTGGAGAAGCCAGCGCAGAAGCTAATTCTATTCTCTAGTGGACTCATCATGAGTCCAGTCCTCACTCAAGAAGAAGATAGTCAAGCTCTGCCTCTTAAAAGGAGAGTATCAAAGAATGTGTGGGCACATCTTTAGAGCCACCCCTGGGAGTTAGAGCCAGTGATCTCTAAGGTTCCATAGCTCCCCCTCCTCTTGCCACATTAGGCATGATGGAGATAAAATTATCAGAGGTGTCTGTAGAACTTTTTCTAAGTAGGCTGTGATCTCATTTCAGCAGGGAGGGCCTGAGGCCTGTGGGACAGGAACTGGGAAGGTGGGCTTCTCAGAGGGCAGCTGTTCTCACTGAGCCCAAGGCCTTAGCACAGCTGCTGAAAGGGCTCTGGACACCCATAGAAGAGGCTCTTGACAGCCATAGAAGGGGCTCTGGATGCCCATGGAAGGGGCTCTGGACGCCCATGGAAGGGGCTCTGGATACCCATAGAAGGGGCTCTGGACGCCCATGGAAGGGGCTCTGGATGCCCGTGGAAGGAGCTCTGGGTGCCCATGGAAGGGGCTCTGGGTGCCCGTGGAAGGGGCTCTGGGTGCCCGTGGAAGGGGCTCTGGACGCCTGTGGAAGGGGCTCTGGGTACCTGTGAAAGGGGCTCTGGGTGCCCGTGGAAGGGGCTCTGGACGCCTGTGGAAGGGGCTCTGGATGCCCGTGGAAGGGGCTCTGGCTTGGGTGCTTCCTGCTGCAGGTAAGGAATGGTTTCCAACCTCCTCAGGGGCTCTGGGACCCAGCAGCTATATGTGGAGCCCTCCCCTAGCTGACCAGGGATATCTCCAGGTCCCCTCCTCCCTCCAAAAGAATAGAGAAGACAGATGGTAGGGCATGAGGGGATGAACCAGGGAGGATGCAGAGTCAATCCCCTCTTACTGACCAAGAGAAAAAGGGAACAGAAAAATCACTTAGAATCAAGCTCTCTTAAGAGGCCTTGCATTGCAAAGCAAATAGCCTAAGCTTGAGCTTTGGTACATCTTTGAACACTGGCTCCGTCACTACTCACTATGTCCCTAACCACACTAGGTTTGTTTCCTAGAACATAATGACAGACTCTCTGTCATAGACCCGTGAAGATTATAACAAATAAGAGAACTCAGGTAAGGCCTTTAGAGCAGTGACTGACACATAATTAGTACTCATTAATATTAGGTTTACAAATGATATCAGAGTTTATCCAGTTCAACTACACATCCAGCATGAGAATCCCCTCCAATTTATGATGACAGATGACAGTGGGTCTTGAGCCACTGCTTAAATACCTTGAGAGCCTGGGAGCCCACTACTTGCCCTGGCAGCCTGCGACCACTGAGCCAGCCCATGATGGTCAGCGCACAGCACACCTGGAGCCATAAGTAGCCTCTCTGTGGCTGTCCCTCCGTCTCTGCTCCTTTTCTACCCTGACAGCAAACAACAGTTTTGAATTTCAAATCGCTCCCTGATATGTGAAAGAGAAAAATCAAAGTATCTTCTCCTGTTTTAGCTTAGGCGAGGTCTCCTTGGCAGTCTCCCAAACACTTCAGTTATCCTCACTTGCATCTTGTGTCATTTTAGAGCCAAATCATAACTGAAACATTCGATCAAAAGACCTGTGTGTTAAGGAGATGGGGAAGGAAGATGCTGTAAGCACCCGTAACCCTAACTAAGACGGTCCTGAGCAAGTTGGGTGTGGTATCGGGTGTATTTGAAGTGGGGTGGGGTGTGTGTGTGTGTGTGTGTGTGTGTGTGTATGATGGAGGTGAGTGGTGGGGGTTGTTATGTGCAGGTGTGTCTGTAAGTGGGCGGTAGTGTAGCCAGGTGTAGGTGTGTGTAGGTATGTCA
Source organism: Galagoides demidoff (assembly GCA_963574575.1). Taxonomy (NCBI): domain Eukaryota; kingdom Metazoa; phylum Chordata; class Mammalia; order Primates; family Galagidae; genus Galagoides; species Galagoides demidoff. The sequence goes on from CAUYQV010096393.1 coordinate 3,020, forward strand.
TGTGTAGGGAGTGTGGTATGTGTACTTGAGGGTGTGGTGAGGATCATCCTGATGCTCTCTGGATACTGCACAGTGATCCCTAACTCCAAAGCAGTCACTCTTTAGGGAGCCAATTTCTTTTTAGGCTAACTTCCCCCACTCCTTTCAGAAAGCTGCATTTGCTGGCCGGGGTTTCAGATTTCTTTCACTGAGGTTCTGGAGAGACATTCCAATGGTGAACATAACTCCCAAACCCAAGAAATAAGGCAGCACATATTGCCTCAAAGGCATGAGGCAGGAGGGTGTTGAAAACCCCAGGAGGATACAAAGGCTCAAAGTTCTGCAACCAGTGCCCCCTGGAAAGAGAGTGTGATTGGCTCCTCCTCCAGCCCAAACTCCCAGTTTCAATTTTTAAAATCTGCCTTATAAGCAAACATCTGCCACTCTCCAGCTTCTGAATGAAAGGTAAAGATCAAAATAAGGAATCTTTGTGTTTTCCTTAGGTATTTTAGCAAATGCAATGAGGACATGGAGATTTGATTTCCCTGTTTTGTACACACACATAAGTCGGTGCTAAGAGGATTACTTTTCCTGAAGCCATGTCCTTCCGAAAGGCCCCGCTCAAAAGAGACCCTTGTTTAACAGCATTTTCTCTAATTCCTTTGGCTTTTCTTCCTTGCCTCCATGTGCAGACATCTAGCCTGCTTCTAAATCCACCCACCTCGCAGGCTTCGGAATAAAGATGGTCCTGGCACTCCATTCTCCTCCTGCCCCCGGCACCTTAATAAAGCTGAAGAGGAACATTAGCGCTTGGTTCAGCAGCATCCGAAGGGAAAGGGCAGCCTCATCGAACCCTTGAAACCCCATAGAAAAATGTAGCCTTTTTGCCTCTGCTCCAATGAATGGCTTTCCGAGGTTTTTCATTAGGGCCTGGGTCTGCTGGTGCAGAAAGCCTCACAGATGTTGACATTTTTTCATCCCTGGGTTAAGATGTCTTCCATAAGCTTTTATTCCCCATTTGTTACTTCTTTATTATCCGGGAGGTTTTGCCTCCTCCCTCCTCTCCTTTCTCTGAAGAGAGCAGCGGTAGCTGAGCCTGTCATTATCTCGGCCCTTTTCTCCTGCCTCCAGAGGCTGCCGGGGCCTCCGTCCCATTGTGGCAAACAGCAGGTAGCTGAGGCAGGCCGGGTCACTCCTCAGACCCTTTTGTGCAGCAGTCCCCTCCTCCCACAGCTTGGCTCCCAGGATGTAAAAGGTAAAAGGTCGGGCAGCCCAGCTTCCATACCTGGGCTTTTGTTTGAGTGCTGGAGGCAAATGACGTTAGAAACCATTTCTCGGAAAGCAGCCTACAGACTCCTTTCTCCCTCCTTACGATGCACAGACATACTCCTACCCCAGTTTTTGGGGCTGGAGGTGAGGGGACAAGGGGATCAGTTCAGATCATCTATATGCAAAAATGCCCTGAGAAAAAACTTACTACCCAGAGGATGGTTAAGACAGATTCATGAGGAAGCCTGAAGCTGCTGAGATGATCAGAAAACGTTTCATGAGAAACAGATAATGTGTACTCATCCATAGGTCTGACTATCCTTTGTCCCTAGTCCTGGCAGCCTGTAGCCTACCTACAACCTCTATTTCCTCATCTGTCAAATGGGAATGCTACACCCTTCCACCCAACTTCATACAGTTTTTCTGCTTAATCTATGGATCCAAGAAGGTGTCGTAGAAACTGTTTTGCAAACCATAAGATTCTACACATTAATATAGAATCTGTAGAAATGATTAATGTATTAATCATTTTTGCCTACTACTGTCTGTGTAGATACAGGCTTGAATATAAGCCATCCCATAATGAAGATTAATTTTTCTAGAAATTAGGGGCCAGACAAGGTGACTCACACCTATAATCCTATCACTCAAGGAGGCTGAGGCAGGCAGCATGCTGGAGCTCAGGGGGTTGAGACCAGCCTAAGGCAAAAGCAAGACCCTGCCTCTAAAAATAGCCAAGAATTGTGGTAGGCACCTGTAGTCCCAGCTACTCAAGAGGTTGAGGCAAGAGAATCACTTGAGACCAGCCAGGAGTTGGAGGTTGCTATGAGCTATGATGCCACAGCACTCTATGAGACCAACAGAGTGAGACTCTATCTCAAAATAAATAAACAAATAAAAGTAAAAAAAATTTTTTTTTCTAAAAATTACGGAGCAAAGATACAAATTTAACGGCTTTGAGGCACATGATTCTAAGCCCTGCCCAAGATGATGCTCTGAGGGTGAGAAAGTTCTCAGGGCAAGACAGGTTCTGATGGTGGCAAATTCTTGAGGCTTGAGGCTTGAGGCTGCACTCTTTAGAAGGCAGCTCTGGGAGGCCAGCTGGGGGGAATGGTGTGTGCACTTAGGTAAGGAAAGATAAAAAGGCCCAAAGGTGCTCACTGACCACCAGTTCAATAAGAGCCAATCACAGCATGGCTTCCAGAAGAGCTGATACAAACATCAACTGCCTCTAGGCCTTGCCTAGGGTGTTGGGACCTTTCTGGACATCACATCTTCAGAGAGCTATGTAGGTACAGATTTTTGCTCAGGGAAAAGAGACCCAAATCAGGTGGGGTCTAGAAATCCCACTCTTATAGACTGAGGAGCTGACATGGTTTCCCCTACTTTAGAGTTCAGTGACATTTGTGGGAAAGGGCTATTCGGTTCATTCTGTGTGGCCCTGGGGACTGTAAGGGGGACTGAAGAATGGCACCTGAAATGAAAATCTTTTGAGCCTATCAAAGAAAAATATTTCAAATGCTCTGAATCATCTAAGATGGAACAGGCTGTTTCATGAGCTAGTAAGCACTCTATCATTGCGGGTTATCCAGCAAAGTGAGATACTGGAGAGCGATTTGTCCCCTCTGAACTTAGCTCATACTTTAATTTGTTAAGAAATATCATAGTCATTTTTAGTGATTGAATTAAATATAGCCAACTTCCACTTCTGGTAATAGCTGAGTAATAAGTAGACCGTGATGGCACGTTCATGCTCTAGAGAGTGAGTTCTCATGTTTACAGCTTTTAGTTCAGGCCAGATGCAGAGCAGGGGGAAGAGGAGGGGCAAGAACTGGTGGGAAAAAAAAATCTCCAAGGGTCCAGGAGCCAAGGAAACCACGACTGGAGAAAAGCACTAAGAAAAAAAGCTCGAAGGGAAAGGGCCACAGAGAGGGTCCCCAAATTCTATCTGCTCACATCTTTGTCTGAACCCTGAGCCTTCTATGCACCGAGAAAGCAGCTAAGCTATTAGAGAAAGATCTAAGCTGCTATTGGCATTGCTGCCTAAGAAATAGAGTTTGAGGTTTGAATTCAAGCAAAACAGTTGCCTGAAGAACCAATAGAAATGAAATCCATCAGGGAAAAATAACAAAATTCAGAATCTATACAACTAAACATACATAATGTCCAGAATACAATCCAAAATTATTCAACACACACAAAACCAGGAAAATAAAACACATTCTTAAGATAAAAAGAATCAACTAACACAGCCACGGGATGGCCTAGATGTTATAATTAGCAGACAGGAATTTCGAGCATGTATTAATAACTATATTTAATGAAGTAAAAGAAAATATGCTCATAGTGAATGGACACGGAATCTCAATAAAGAAATAGAAGTGATACAAATGCAAATTCTAGAATTAAAAATACAGCCCATCTGAAAAAACATCAAAAGTCACAAGATGGATTTAACAACAGAATGGTGATGGCAGAGGAAAGAGAAAGGGAACTTGAATATGAAACAATAGATATTATCCAATTAAAGAACGGAGAGAAAAAAGAGTGATACATAAATATAAATTAGCAGTCTCAATAGAGAGAAGGGAACACTTTTATACTATTGGTGGGATGGCAAATTAATATAGCCTCTTTGGAAATAAGTATGGAGAACCTCAAGGAACTCAAATTAGACCTTCCATTTGATCCCACAATCCCAATACTAGGCATCTACCCAGAAGAAAAAAAATCATTTTATCATAAGGACATTTGCACTAGATTTTTTATTGCAGCTCAATTTACAATCACCAACATGTGGAAATAATTGAAATGCCCATCAACTCAGGAATGGATTAATAAACTGGGATATGTATACCACGGAATACTGTTGAGGCATAAAAAGATGGAGACTTTACATCTTTTGTATTAACCTGGATGGAGTTGAAACATACTCTTCTTCGCAAAGTATCCCAAGAATGGAAAAGCAATTATCCAATGTACTCAATTCTAATACAAAGCCGGAAGATGATATAATACAAGCCTACAGAAGAGAAAAACTCAGTTAAATTCATGTTGGGGGGAGAGAGTCAGAGGGAGGGGACAGAAAGAAGGAGGGAGGAGGATTGGTGTGCTCCCACTTAATGGGCACAACGTACGTGTATACGGCACACCTCTTGGGTGTGGGACACAACTACGAGAGAGACTCTACCTAACAAATACAAACATTGTAATCTTGTTGTTTGTACCCTCATATTAATCTGAAATTAAAAAAAAAAAAACATAGTCTCAGAAGAAGAGGAGAGAATGGAGCAGAAAAACTTGACTTAATAATGCCAAAATTTTCTCAAATATGATGAAAAATAAAATTGTATAAAGTCAGATGTTCAATGAACAGCAAACAGAATAGACACAAAGAAAACATTAAGGGGGCAGCACTTGTGGTTCAAAGGAGTAGAGCACCGACCTCATATACGGGAGGTGGCAGGTTTAAACCCAGCCCAGGCCCAAACCTGCAAAACAGAAAAAAAAAGAAAGAAAACATTAAGGCTGGGTGTGGTGGCTCATGCTTGTAATTCTAGCACTCTGGGAGGTTGAGGCAGGAAGAACACTTGAGCTTAGGAATTTGAGACCAGCCTGAGCAAGAGTAAGACCCCTATCTCTATCTACTAAAAGCAGAAATAATTAACCAAGCATTGTGGTAGGTGCCTATAATCCCAGCTACTCAGGAGGCGAAGGCAGGAGGATTGCTCAAACCCAGGAGTTTGAGGTTACCATGAAGTAGGCTGAGGCCAATAGCATACTAGCCAGTGAAACTGTGTCCACTAAAGAAATTTGTAAACAAAGAAAGCATCACTGAGTCATATCATAGTGTCAGTTGTTAAAAGCTAAAAATAAAGAGAAAACCTTGAAAGAAGCAAGAAAAAAAATGACGCCTTATACACAGGAGAAAAACAAACCAATTAAGAACTGTTATCTCATCATAAATGATGAAGGCCAGAAGAGATCAGAATATTTTTAAGTACTAAAATTTTCAAAACATGCACTGGTGTTCTGTACCTATTTTAAAAAATTAAAAATAAACAAACCCTGTCAACTCAGAATTCTAGATTCAGCAAGAATATTCTTCAAGGCTCAGTGCCATCACACAGTGTTACAGAGCCAGCCAAATGCACCAGGTTCAACCTGGCCCAAGCCAGCTAAAACAACAATGATAACTGCAACAGGAAAATAGACAGGTGTTGTGGAGGGTGCCTGTGGCACCAGCTACTTGGGAGGCTGAGTTAAGAGAATCACTTAAGCCCAAGAGTTTGAGGTTGCTGTGAGCTGTGATGCTACAGCACTCTACCCAGGGCAACATAGTGAGACTCTGTCTCAAAAAAAAAAAAAAATATATATATATATATATATTCTTCAAGAGTCTAGGGGAAATAAAGAAACATTCAGATTAAAAGAAAACAGGAAATTTGTCACCAACAGACTTGTATTATAGGAAATGCTACAGAAGTTTTCCAAACTGATGGGGAAAGATACAAGATGGGGGTTCAGATCCTTAGAAAAGAAAGAAGAGTATTAGAAACAGAGAAGACCTAGATAAGTACAAAACTCTTCTATTTTTCTTCTTAATTTCTTCATAAAGAGATGACTATTTAAAACAATAATTGTATTCCTGCCTTGCGAGGGGTATAGTACCTGTAGATATAATACATGTAATCCTAAGGCACAAGGAAGGGAGGAGGGATATGAAGTTATGTGGCAGCAAACTTTGTCCATTTTATATAAAATATTGAGGTAGACTGTTAAAAGTTAAGGACATACAAATATGTAATTCTTTTTTGTTGTTGTTGTCATTGCAGTTTGGCTGGGTCTGGGTTTGAACCCCCCACCCTCGGTACATGGTGCCCTACTCACTGAGCCACAGGTGCTACCAGAACATACAAATATATAATTCTTAGAGCAACCACACGAAAAAAAGTCTCTGAAGTATAGCTAAAAACCAATAGGTAAATTTAAATAAAATTATAAAAGGTATCTAACAAAATATAGGAAAGAAGAAATCCAAGGGTGGGGGGAAAGTGTAGGGACGTATAGAAAATAAATAGTAAAATGGTAGGTGCAAACCCATCCATATTAATAAGATTTAATGGGCTAAACACTCCAACTAAAAGTCAGAGTGAAGAAGTGGAGGCAGGAAGAACCCCCAGACCAACCAAAGCCCACACAAGTCCCCTGCTCCCCCCTCACTACCCTCCCCATTCCCCACTGATGGCACCGTGCCCGAGAGAAAGGCTGAAGGGGAAGCTAAAGGAGATAAAGCCCAGGCACCGGACAAACCAGAGAAGACCCACCAGTCTGGCAGGTCTGCTAATCCTGCTCCTCCAGAGCCGGAGCCCAAGCCTGAAGAAGGCTCTGAAAGAAGGGAGAGAAGGTGCCCAAAGGGAACCAGAGAAAAGCTGGCACTGGCACGGAGGGGAACAACCCTGCAGAATGTGGAGATGTCGAAACAGACCAGGCACAGAAAGCTGCAGGTGTCAGAGATGCCACGTGAAGTGTGTGTGTGTTTGATAACTGTGTACTTCTGGTGACAGTCTGAAATACTATTTTTTATCAAGTTTTATAAAATAAATTGAAATGAAATACTATTTTTTGTCAAGTTTTATAAAAAGGCAGAATTTTGTTTTACTTTTTTTTTTTAAAGCTATGTTATTAGCACACAGAACACTTTGTTGTGTTTTGGGGAAGGGGCATATGTCACTAGTAGAATGTCTCCAAAGCTAGATTGTTTTTGTTTTTTTTTTGAGACAGAGTCTCACTATGTCACCCTCGGTAGAGTGCCATGAAATCACAGCTCACAGCAACCTCAAATTCTTGGACTTAAGAGATTCTCTTGTCTCAGCCTCCCAAGTAGCTGGGACTACAGGCACCTGCCACCATGTCCAGCTATTTTTTATTGCAGCTGTCATTGTTGTCTAGCTGGCCTAGGCTGGATTTGAATCTGCCACTCACTGTGTATGTGGCTGGGGCCTTAACCATTGTACTACCGGCACTGAGTCTTCCCTCTAGTTTTGAGAAACTTTCTCTTGGCTCTCAAGAGGAGGGATTCTCTGATGTTGACACACAGCCACCTTGGCACAAATGCTTTGTGGTATGAAAAAACTAATTTGTTTTTATGTTCTATTCTCCCTCTGCCTTCAGCATAAGCTTAACTCCCTTAAACCCAGTCACCTCTTGGGGCCTGCCCCCAATAATTGGTTACCAGTATATCAAGAAATCTGGACTTTTCCACTGGCACTACTGAGATGGCATCCCTCAAAAGAACAACAGTTCCATTTGTAGATTGTTGGGTCTTCAGATAAATTCTGCCATTTTCATTTCATTTCCTGAAAGTCAAGGTCGGCTCATGAAAAGTTGTTAATCAACATGCTGAATGTGAAATGTCAACCCTCACTCTAAACTTCCCTATTCAGAGCATCAGATGAAGGGTTCATTGGGTTTGATTGGGACTTTCTGATTTTTGGTAGACCACTGAAGAAGGGATTTTGAAAGTTGCTGTGTACTACTAACCATTGTCTGCTCGTGTCCTGTGGGAAATATCATGATTGCTTATGAAAAGTATCTTTAATAAAGCTGGATACAGTTTGGCTTGGGAAAAAAAAGTTTGAATAGCTATATTAACATCAAATAAAATGGATTTGAAGGCAAAAAATTAAAGAAATGAAAAGAGACTTTTTATAATAATAAAAGTATTAATTCAATAGGAAGACATAACAATTATAAATGTATATAGACATAATGACAGAGTTTCAAAATATGTATTGTAGGGGGAGGCACCTATGGCTCAAACAAGTAGGGTGCCGGCCCCATATACAGGAGGTGGCAGGTTCAAACCCAGCCCCAGCCAAAAACTGGGAAAAAATGGCTCAGCACCTGTGGCTCAAGCGGTTAAGGCACCAACCACATACACCTGAGCTAGTGGGGTGGACTCCAGCCCCTGCCCACCAAACAACAATGACGGCTGCAACCAAAAAATAGCCGGGCATTGTGGCGGGCGCACCCGTAGTCCCAGCTACTTGGGAGGTGGAGGCAGGAGACTCGCTTGAGCCCAGGAGTTGGAGGTTGCTATGAGCTGTGATGCCACGGCACTCTACCCAGGGGGACAGCTTGAGGCTCTATCTTAAAAAAAAAAAGACAAGAAATTAAACCCGAATTAAGTATAAGAAATGGAAAAATAAACAACAGAAACCAATAAAATAAAAATAGACAATCAATAGAGAAAAATTCATTAAACAAAAATTAGTTTTCAAAAGAGATCAATGAAATTAGTAATCTCCAGCTAAAATAAACAAAAATCAAAGGGATAAAGCACAAATTATCAATATCAGAAATAAAAGAGATAACATTAATACAGATTCTATAGACATCAGTAAGCTAATCGGGTTTATTATTAATAATTTTATACAGATGTATTGGATAGCTTAGACAAA
>CAUYQV010096395.1:0-12388 GCA_963574575.1 Galagoides demidoff
GGAGTAGGAGGGGAGGGGAGGAAGGTTAATTGGTGGGACCACACCTACGGTGCATCTTACAAGGGAGGTACATGTGAAATTTACTAAATGTAGAATATAAATGTCTTAACACAATAAGAAAATGCCATGAAGGCTGTTAACTGATTTGATGAAAATATTTCAAATTGTATATAAAACCAGCACATTGTACCCCATGATTGCATTGATGTACACAGCTATGATTTAATTTTTTAAAAAAATAATATTCCCAATTCAGTTTTTCTGTATTTATTTCCTCTCTGCATTTCTTCCAATGGAGAGATACATAAGATGATACTGCCAGTAATTAAGAGTGGTTATTTCTTCATAGGAGGGTTCCTTTCTTCTTTGTACCTTTTTGTTGTTGTTGTTGCCTAATTTCTTTATAATGTGCTATATTGTTTTTATAAGCTCAATAGAGCTATTATTCTTTGTGAAAATAGGTACAATATTTGAGAGAGGCTTTATTTTGGCATCTCTAATTTTTAAAAAATAATGTGTACCATTTCTTGTCTCTGCTATTTACTTAAATACCATCTACCTACTGCTTTTCAAGCTCAGTGATGCTAGAAAGTAAATAGCTTGAGCTATTTTAAACCTATAAAGAACCCTCAGAAATGCCATCTATCTTCCCAAAATTCCTACCCCTCTCAGGGTGATGCACTCAATCTTGTCTCAGGATGATTATGTGAGCCAAAGACCCTTCTTTAGTTTTCATACTCTAGAAAAAGGCTTTTTACATAAAGTTAAAGGGGTTAATATTATCCCATGCTAAGCAACATTTTTCATAATGAAAGTAATTGTGGTAAATGGGAAGTTAAACTTCTATGTGTATATAGCTTTTCTGTTTGTTTGAAAAGTCTTGAGACCCCTGAACCACCCCCGCCCCAAAAAAAAGATGTCAAAGACAGCAATCATTTTCTATCTAATTTTTACCTACTTCAGAGTTTTCTTAACCAGGCTAATCATCAACATCAGTCCCCAGATAACTATATATATGTGACCCACAGTTATTATCAGTACACTGAACTCTGTGCTCCAGCAACTTACGCCATGGCCCACATATAGATGTCATTTGAAAATCAAGGTAGGGTGAAGTCAGACAGACTAGAAATAAGCCCAGGTACCTCTTAAGCAAGGACATGTCTGAAAATAGAGGGCAAAAGCCAAAATCTATTAAATCCAGACTAAAGGAAGACATGGGCAAAAAGTGTCTGGAAGCTGGAACTATATAACCAACAGAAAGGCAAGTTAGAATAGATGTACTGGCCACTTCAAGAGATGGGACCCAGAAAGTAAATCAGGCAGACATGACAGCGGACAAGCACAAGAACTGGTCTCCAACATGCAGAAGTGGGTTGAAGTCAGAGGGACACAACAGAAACAAGAGGATCAAGGATACAGGAATGTGTGGGCTTAGATGCAGTTCTCCAGATGACTACTTCCTGCTTCAATGGCCTTCAACTGGTTCAGTCAAGGATCACCTCCTTGGTAAGCATTCAACAATTTATTAAACCAATTTAGAAGCCCCTATATCACAATATAGTACTCTGGATATAATTTTACCAAACACTTGCTCAGTATACCATGAAGTTGATATACTTACCTGTCTCCACCAAGAAATTGCAAGTCCACTAAGAGGATGCATCATATCTTATTTGACGTTGCATCTGCAGCATGTAAAATGCTACTTGGTATAAAATTCAAAAAAATTCCAGGTGAATGAATGAATGAGTTTCTGCATGTAGGATTTAAATGCAGGAAACATGGCTGCTGACAAATAAGACTTAATATCCTATAACAAAACTCATAACAACATTGCTCCTTATCTTCTGTCACCTCAAGTCTCAACTTTGTAACGTGTTTTGCCACATAATTAAATGCTTTCAACCCACCTCTAACATAAATCTCTGTTCAAAATGGATGGAAGGATAAGGAATATTTCTTTTCTTACATAACAAAATGTGCTATGGGAAAGTGATTCCAAGGCCAGAAGGACTTCCCCTTTTTTCTGGTCTCTCAGGAAGTCGGCGTGTCACCCAGTTGGCCATCCCCATGGTCACAAGATGGCTGCCACCCATCCAGACAGGACACCTTCTGAGAGAACAGAGCACTTCCTCCTATAGGACCCACAACAGACTCACATCTCTTTGACTAGAATTTTGTCTCAGTACAAATCTTCAACAAGTCACTGACAAAAGAAATGAGATCACCGTGATAGGCTCAGTGAAGTCCACGGCTATGTGGGGCAGGATTACCTGAACAAAGTCAGCACAGTGGGAAAAGGTGTCGAGTGGGTAGGTAGCCGACAGTGTTTCCTACAACTGCACACAATGTCATTCATGGTCTGTCTCCTGCCTCTCGCCTCTAGCCTCCTCTCCTACCATCCCTTCTATCTCAAATCCTGCATTCCAACTTGTGTTGTTTCAACAGAGTTTCTATTTAACCAGACCATTGGGCTTTTGCTCCATGTTCTTACATCTGCCTGAAGTGTTCTTCCTTCCTGTCTAGTAGGTAAATGCCTGCTCATTCTCCAACTCTCCACGGAAGCATTGTTTTTCTATAATGCCTTTCTCAACTTCAGTAATTAACTACTCTATTAATGTCCACCCCTGCACCTGTCTGCCACTTCTACTGTAACATCCCACAGACTGAAAAGCACTCCTTTGTTCACACCTTTATATCCCCCATTAGACTAAGAGCCCCTGGTGAGCAGAACTGTGCCTTATTCATCTTTGTATCCCCGGCCTCTAGGGCAGTGTCATATATTTATAGGAACTTCATGTAAGCTTGATAAATTGAGCAAACTTGAATGAGCTGAACTGAATGTGGCTGTGTGTAATATTTCCAGCAGTTTCTCTAATGTAACTCTGTCTTCTGTGGGGGACTCTTTGAAAGAGCAATTAGTGGACAAGTCCACAGGGACCATGCTCTGAGCTGCCTCCATAGACAATACCAGGGAAGGGGTTCTGAGTCATCCAAAACCCAGAGACCATGGAGCTCAGAGTCCTCTCCTGAAGAGCTGCCCACATCCCTACTAAGGGAAACAATCATTCTGGCATTAGCACTAAACAGCCACACCCAGGAAAATCCTCAGTCATGGGTGAACCAGGACAATGTCACTGAGCCCTCAGTGGTCCTGTTGTAACATCCCCATCCCAGGAAACTCCTCAGTCATGGGCAAACCATGAACAGGAAAAATGTCACCAAACCCTGCTATGCCTTGTCTCCTCTTTGCCATCTTAATGGAATTTTGCTTAAGAAGGAGAGGATCGTTCCCCATCAAGTGTTTAATCTCCAGGGAAATGAGAAAGGTTGTTTGTTATCCTCTTCCATGGGGAAAGTGATGAAGATTTCTCACCTGGGGTTAAAGGTTTAGAAACCGTGGATAGAAGTGAGCAAATTATAGATACCCTAAATGGTTGTCCAGGGAGGAGAGTTACACAACATTAGTTGTTTCTAAGGCAACAACTTCCCAGATTTATGCCAGAGCTTTGGAACCATTTCCCCCTAGAGCGGATGATTATATGCTCATTTATCTCCAGAGAAGCCCTTAAAATCTCTTTTTACGAAAACCTGTTTGGCTAAAAAACAGTTTTCAAGATGGAGGGTTACTGTGCACATTTCCAAATCTCCAGAGAAATGCTTGCGGAGATTGCTATGCCATCCTCACATTTGGCTATGATTCCACGTGGCTTCACTTCAGCAGAATTTCCTCTCTGCCGCATGGTCTGTTGCTTTGGAAGGAAATTCTAAGGAAATATCCAAATGGTTATTTACATGTAGAGGTCTCCTCAGAGCAGTTCTTACTAGGCAGTCAGTGAGTCTGTACCACAAAATGGTCCTGTGTGATTGGATCTGCTGGTGATGATGAACCAGAACGAAAGGGAATTCCTAAGGAAAAGGCCAGCCCTCATACATAGGATGATCCCATTGTGATGAGCAGTGCCCAGTAACTCCCTCTGTGTGAGGCTCTATAGCTGAATGGGAGCTTAGCCCAGCCCTTGTTTATGATTGCTTCTCTTGCCCGTGTGTGCTAAGACAGCCACTTCCCAACACTGGTCTCAGCATAGCTGTGTCAAGAGCGTACTAATCCCAGACTTACTCTGCACCCCTTGTTGGTTACATCCTGTTCTGTGTAATGTGCCTGGGATTCTGAGACCATAACAAGACCACATTCCCCTTGGGTTAGATCCCTCAGACTATAAACATTTAAAAACTAAAGGACTATGCCTTATTTTTCTTTGCGTCAGACTGCTGTGGTTTGAATCCCAGCTGTGTCACTTACAGCTTATGTTACCTTGGCAGTTCCTTTGTTTGTCAAAACATTAAAAAAATAAAATGGAGATCATCATAGAATTGTTCTGAGGATTAAGTGAATAAGCGTAAAGTGCTTAGGACAAGGTGTGATCCTTGATAAGTGTTATAAAATTTTAGCTGTTATTACTCTGTGTGCCCGTAGTATCTAGCATAATCTTTAGCACATAGCAAACACTAAACAAGGGGGAAAACAGAAAGAAAGTAGAAAGTTTATTGAACCAAACTCAAATGTCCACTCACAAACAAGGCATAGTGTTCCCCATTACCTACTGTCATTCCTGAATGGTTTTGGCTTCTCTGTCGGCTGGTTGGAGATGTGCCCCTTTTCTTTGATTGGAGTTTCCAGAGGGGCTTGGAGGAAATCAAAGTTCTGCTTTCTGCATAAATTCTAATCTCAGAGGGCCCATTGAATGTTAGCACTTTGGAAGTTCTGTGTGATACAGGTGCTCTGAGCAGGATTACAGGTGCCTGCAGGACTACAGGTGCCACCTGGACAGGGACTTCCCCATTCTCTTGGCCTGGATGAGGTCAGAAATCAGACCCCTTCCCCAGGGCACAAACAGGTCGCCCTTTGCAGGCCACACCCTCTGAACTCTACCAAGGTCCTGAATAAAGCAGCCTGAAAGCTTCTGGGTGGTTCCTCCTTGAGTAGGGAACACATACCCTAATTCCTCGCCTAAGGCAGAAAGTGCAAGGACATATTTTTGAGCTAATTTGAGGATCCTTTCCTGCTCCCAGACCACTGGCCAGTTGGGTATACTTCCCCAAATTGCCCCCTTCCCCTCCCCCCTCACCTGCAGGATAGGATTTAAACCTCCTAGTCTCCTGAGTGGGAAGACTCTGGGGGCTTCCCACTTGGGTTTCCCATTTTTTTTGCCTCCCCCTCTTTTGCTTATCAGTCTTTCTCTCTATCAATAAACTCTGTAGCTGGCTGGGTGCCTGTGGCTCAAGTGGCTAAGTCACCAGCCACATACACCTAAGGTGGCAGGTTCGAATCCAGCCCAGGCCCGCCAAACAAAAATGATGGCTGTAATCAAAAAATAACCCGGCATTGTGGCGGGTGCCTGTGGTCCCAGCTAGTGGGGAGGCTGAGACAGGAGACTCACTTGAGCCCAGGAGTTGAAGGTTGCTGTGAGCTGTGATGCCACGGCACTCTACCCAGGGGGATAGCTTGAGGCTCTGTCTCAAAAATAAATAAATAAATAAAAATAAAAATATACTCTGTAGTTTACCTGCATGGTCTGTGACTTCATTCTTTGAACCTGGAAACCAAAGACTCAGCTTAGAGAGAAATTCTGGCAGCAAGAGGAGAGAAACACACACTGGGTCGGGGAGCTCAGGGAAGGCTGCACGAAGGAGTTCTCTCCTTAGCAGAACCCTAGGGAGAGTCAGTGGAGTAGAGAAGGAGCACGTTTCTAAATGAGAAAGCAGCGCACAACAGTGGAAAATCAAAAAGTACACTCAAGAAACATTGACAGTCCCCGTGGGCATGGAGGGACCCAGAGCTCTGCTTTACCCTGTCAGTTCTATCCATTTAGGCCCCAAGAATGGCATGATGGCCAGGATTAACCCAGAGGTTGTTTCAAGAAAGCATTTGTTTTCCTTTTCCAGTTCCTACCAGGATCCAACTAAGTCACTTTTAAAACTCATAGGGAGTTAGTAATCTGTTTGAATTTGGTATAGCAAACAGAGACTTTTCAAATAGCATCACCACACACCTCTTGTGCCACAGAGCACATAGTAAGTATGTGAATAACCATTTCCAACATGCTCGCTGAAAGCGCTAAGAGAATCTTAGATGAAAAACCAGCGTATTACCAACAAAACCCAGCCCCTGAGGCTGACGGAGTGTACAGTTTACACACAGGAAGGTATGAAGACCCTGTGGCCAGGAAAAAACAAAATTGTGATCAGTGAGGTCATTCACAAGACAACTGTCCTCCTCCTAGACTGTCATTTAAGTTCCTTTACATAAGAAGTTCTTTTTTCTTTATTCTCCCAAAGACAGAGTCTCTCTGTCACCCAGGCTAAAGCACAGTGGTATGATCATAACTTACTGTAACCTCCAGCTCCTGGCCCCATGTGATCCTCTTGCCTTATCCTTCCAAAGCACTGGTACTATAGGTGTGAGCCACTGCACTAGGCCCCAGAGGTCCCTTTTGAGCAGTGATTCCGAACGTTCCATAACCTGTGGCTGGAGCTGTTCTCCCCTGTCCCATCCTTCACTCAGTCATCTGATCCCACCATGTCACAATGACATTAACATGTCCACACTCCTAATATATTGTTCTGCATGGCCTTTATGGTAGCCTAAAAACCTTATGGTCTAAAAAACCCAGCTCATCCAAAGTCATCCCTGACTCCAAAGGAGAAATGACCCAGTTTCCCCAAAAACAAAAAAGGCATTAAAACAGGGAGAAGGAAAAGAATTGTTATAATAAAGAGTTTTATGAAAACTAACAGTCAAGTGCAATGTATAAGCTTTGATTGGATTCTGATTTGAACAAAACGATAGATATCTTAGATAATCAGGAAAATTTGACCATGGAATAGATAATAAATGACATTAAGGTATTATTACTAATTTTGTTAAATATGAAAGTTACTGTAATTATATTCACTTTTTTTAATGCCTTTATCTTTTAGAGATACCTACTAAAGCATTTAGAGGATTTCTTCTTTGTGATTTGCTTAAGAAAACCACAGGAACGAGTAAGGCAAAAAAGGAAAATTGTAGGGCAAAAGATGAAACAAAATTGGCAAAATGTTGAAATCTGCTGAAGTCATGTGGGTCCATGGGTACATTACACCACTGTCTCTAGTCTTGTGTATTCTTAAAAATTCCATAATAAGATTTTTTTTTTTTAATCTGCCCAGGCCCTGTGGTATTGGCCAACTAAATAGTGCATTCCACATTGCACTTGGGCAGAGAAATAGCTCCACTTGTTGGGTATACCAAACAAAGGAGAAGAAAGAAAGGCCACTGATTGTCCAAGCCTCAACTATCACTCCTCTGGCAAACCCAACGAAGTGCAGTCTATCAGACCCAGTGTGCCCCTGAATGTGAATATGAAGGGCGGTTGACATCCTACCATATATGATCACTCCTAGGCCATGACTTAACAGTTTCTGGGCACACACTTCCACTTGCTTATCCCAGGAAAAGTCTCCAGAGTCCAGTCTGAACAAGCGAAACGTGTCTCAGAGCAGCATATTCCTTGATGGGGGCTGAATCTGCCCTTGCCTATCAAAAGAGGACCTGGGTCCCATATTTCCCTCTCCTCAAAAACTGATAAAATAGAAGAAGCAGGAATGTGGTTTTCTTAGTCCTTAGATACCTCTGTCAGAGAGAGGAGACATTGATTATTATTGGCTCAACTCTCTGTCTTACTTACAGAGACAGAATTGGAGGTCATCTTGGGAATCAAAACATTCTAACACCAGATTGCTCTGGCCTGTCTGAAATATTCCCAACCTTTACCAAGTCACCAGCACTCAAACATAAGCATATGCTGTCTGCTTTTCCTTTAAGCAAATGATCATACCCAGATACAAATCTCATTTTCTTCATCTGTCTAGAGAAATTCTAAGATAGATTTTTTTGAATGATATATGTGATTTCAGTAACATTAAAAGGAGCAAAAGACAAAGCAAGACACTAATATGGCAGAGGTGGAGAAAGAAAGAAAAATTGTAATAGCTGCCAGTTCAAAAATTTACTATGTGCCAATCACTTTACACACATTCTCCTCACAAGTACTTTTCGATCCAGGTAACATTATTTTCATTTTTGCAGAGGACATAATCAAGACATGTGTCACCCGGATGGTAAACAGGAGGGACGGAACTCTATCTACTGTTGTATCTACTTCCAAAGTGTAAACTTTTAACTATTACTTATCAGAATGGATTAGGGAACAGACCCAAGAAGATTTTAAATTGTATATACCCTATGAAAAAATGTTTTTAACAAAATGCAATCCTAATGGATTAAAAAAGAGAAAAATAAATATACTCCACTTCTCTTATTTATTTATTTGAAACAGAGTCTCACTTTTTTGCCCTCAGTAGACTGCTGTAACATCATAGCTCACAGCAACCTCAGACTCTTGGACTCAAGAGATATTCTTCCAGAGATGAATAAAACCTTCCCTACAGAAGACAGACGAATGACTAAAAAACATATGAAAAAATGCGCATCATCCCTAATATTAGAGAAATACAAACCAAAACCACCCTGAGATACCACCTAACCCCAGTAAGAATGGCCCACATCACAAAATCTCAAAACTGCAGATGCTGACATTGATGTGGAGAAAAGGAACACTTTTACACTGCTGGTGGGACTGCAAACTAATACAACCTTTTTAAAGGAAGTATGGAGAACCCTCAAAGAATTCAAACTAGACCTCCCATTTGATCCTGCAATCCCATTACTGGGCATCTACCCAGAAGAAAAAAAATTCTTTTACCATAAGGACACTTGCACTAGACTGTTTATTGCAGCTCAATTTACAATTGCCAAAATGTGGAAACAGCCTAGATGCCCACCAACCCAGGATGGAATACTATTCAGCCATTAACAAAGATGGCTGGATGGAAGTAGAACACATTATTCCTAGTAAAGCATTGCAAGAATGGAGAAGCAAGAACCCTATGTACTCAATTCTGATATGAGGACAATTAATGACCTAGTACACAGTGGGGGGTGGGGGAAGGGATGAGCAGAAAGAGAGAAGGAGGGAGAGTGTGAGGGAAGGGAAGATCAGAAGGAAGGAGGGGGTGGGGGAAGGGAAGAGCAGAGAGTGGGAAGGAGGGAGGGGGTCATGGTGTGTGACACACCTTTTGTGGGCAGGACACAATTATAAGAGGGACTTAACCTAACAATGCAATCAATGTAACCTGGTTCTTTGTACCCTCAATGAATCCCCAACAATTAAGAAAAGAGAGAGATTCTCTTCTCTCAACCTCCCCAGTAGCTGGGACTATAGGTGCCCACCACAGCACCCAGCTATTTTTAGAGATGGTGTCTCACTCTTGCTCAGGCTGGTCTCAGGACTCCTGAGCTCAAGGGATCTACCCACCTCAGTCTCCCAGAGAGGTAGGATTACAGGCATGTGCCACCACGTTGGCTTATACTCCGTTTCTAGTTGGCGATTCTCACTAGTGGAATCAGTCTACAGACTCTTCTTTTTGCTTCTTTGTATTTTTTAAGTTTTCCATGTACCTGTCTTGCTTTTGCAACAAGAAAAAAAAAGAAGTTATGTTTAATTTTGTAAGTACAGTGGAGGTGTAGCATCCTAAACTCTTTGCCTATGTCTCCAATAATTACCTGTCTTCTATGAAAATGTAAAGCCCTTGGCTGACTTGGCAATACAGTATTTACTCAAAGACAGCAAGGCCCAGAGGACTGGAGCTGACAGCCAGAAGAGCTGTCAGTCCAAGACTTAGGGCAAAAGAGCAACACGCCACAAGCACGGAAACCATCAGTCTCAGCCCCACTTGGCTGTTATTCCTCTCCTGTGATTTCTCATCCTGTGAATTATTCCAGTGCTTGTATATTTATTTTTAAACCATGTATCAGCAGAGTTATTCTCAAAGTCTCTATCAGCTGAAGTATTAACAACTTCCAGCTGAGAAAATATCTTTTCACTTTGCCTAAGCCTAATCATTATTTTCTGCCTCCTACAGGAGTTTCAGTATCATACAAAGGATCACAAGACAAAAGGCCATGTGGATGATTCTTTGTAAAGTTGCTTGGTAGACTTCCAGCGTATAATTTGGGCGTAAATTTATTTAAAGATGTCAGAAGTTTGAATTTTCTTTCTAGGAAGAAAAACTTCGCCCCCTTGTTCTTTGAAAGCCTAAATATGAAGTACCCAAACTAAGAAGCAGAAAAGAAGAAAAAGATTTCTTTCAGAATTTTCATCTTGAAGTCTCTCATTGAAAAACGAAATTGTAGCGTTTGGAGACTTTGTATTCAAAATTTTAATTGTGTAGAATGTAAAGCTCTTGTCTCACCACCTGTACAGAAAAATGTTCTCTCTCTGACCTAAAAGGTCTTCTAAATAGAAATATTCAGGGCAACCAACCCTAGCCCAGGATTCCACGAAGAAATGGTTTCAACTCCATATTGTGTTCTCTTATGTCAGGTACAAGTCCCATTTACAAGTCTGTATTAGCCACTTGTTGGGCTTCTTGTCAATGAAACAAGTCAGGAATGCACTACCTTTACAAACCAATTTCCTTCACTCAAGGTGCAAAAAGCTCCTTTCTCAGACAGCCCAGACAACACTCTTACAAATGCTAGTCTGCTGACTGGCTTCCATATGCTCTCCTGACACCAGCAGTTAGTTGACAGATCTGTCCCTTATTCTATGTTTCCTCACCATTGAGGTACTCCTTTTTATCCTTCTTAAGCCCTCAGAAATCTTTCTTTTCTTCTCTACTTCATTTTTCCTGTTTATTTTTTATTTTTTATTTTTTATTTTTGAGACAGGGCCTTAATCTGCCACCCAGTACAGTGGCCTCATCATAGCTCACCGCCACCTCCAATTTCTGGGCTCAAGGGATCCCCTCACCTCAGCCTTCAGAGTAGCTGGGACTACAGGCACACATCACCATGCCCAGCTAATTTATTTTTAATTTTTTGTAGAGATGGAGGGTCTCACTATGTTGTTCAGACCTGTCTTGAACTCCTGGCTCAAGCGATCCTCCCATCCCAATTTCCCAAGGTGCTAGGGTTATACGCATGAGCCACAGCACCCAGTTCATTTTACTATATTTTTTAAATTAAAATGGTTGTTAAAAAGTAACATGAAATTCAACCTCATATCAGTGTAAATGTCTGATGGCCCATAAGGTTTTCCACTGCCCAGATTCCTCCCCAATTCACTCCCTCCAAGGATACTACATACTATGGAATGCTCAGAAAAGCCACACTCTGTAAAGGAATGATATCTTGAGCTGCAGAATTTTGTGAATCAGTCAGCCTGAAAGAACTATATGAGCCCAAGAGGGATTTTATACTCCTGGCCACAGCAAGCAAGTGACCATCTAAGGTCAGTACCAGCATCTTCCTATAAGAAGGGCAGGAAACTGTACATGTCTATGGTATGAATTCAGTTTCCTCTCCTGTAAGATGGTAATAATAATAATAATATGGGCCTCATAAGGTTGCCATGAGAATTAAATGAAATAATGAATGGGAAAGTCCTGGCACATTGTAAATAATCAATAAATGTTAGCTCATTAGCTCCCTTCTTTGCCTTCCCTTCATTTATTCACCCATTCAATTAATATTCAATGAACCAGCTTCTTCCCGGATTTGAATCACTTCCCAGTGGTGATATGAGTTAGAGCTCCGGGACATGCCTGGTCTCCTCCAGGCTAGTCGGATACAATTTAGTACCCCTTAGCATAATACACTAATTGGTCCCTTAGTGACCTGAAAGAGTTAATGCATTATTGTAGGATTTAATTTACCACTTCCTGACAAAATGAGCTTTAGCATTTTTTATACATAAATTCCCTAGAATTATAGTACACAATTTTTTTCTCTCATTCTCTCTCTCTCTCTCTCTCTCTCTCTCTCACACACACACACACACACACATACACACACACTCTGCAACTCCCCAGAGCGGTAAGAGAGGTTAAATGATAGAATTAAAATAGTCCATTTAGAATATACTGAGTACTTTTTCTCTGATCATAAAAACAAGAAATCTGAGAAATACACAAATCCAAATAAGACACACATTTTTTTATAATCTTATAATCCCCCCAAAATGGTTCTCAGGAAGCACTGTAAGTATTTTATCTTATTTTCTGATAAACTTTTATATGATACCTATTTCATAATTCATATACCATCACATATACTTCATGTACTATGTTGCTTTTTTTTAAATTTTTTTATTGAATGGTAACTATGTACATTAATACACTTCTGGGGTACAGTGTGGGGTTTTCACATGCAATCCGAAATACTTCCATCAAACTGATCAACACAGCCTTCATGTCATTTTCTCAGTTATAGTTTTAAAAC
>CAUYQV010096397.1:0-16628 GCA_963574575.1 Galagoides demidoff
AGCAACCTCCAACTCCTGGGCCCAAGCGAGTCTCCTGCCTCCACCTCCCAAGTAGCTGGGACCACAGGTGCCCGCCACAACACCCGGCCATTTTTTGGTTGCAGCCATCATTGTTGTTTGGCAGGCCTGGGCTGGGGATTCGAACCCGCCACCTTAGGTGTATGTGGCTGGCGCCTTAGCCGATTGAGCCACAGGCGCCGAGCCAATGTAACTGATTTTTGTATGTTGCTCTTGAGTCCTGTAACCTTGTTGAACTTGTTTATGAGCACCAATGTATAGCTTTGAATCTAACAACATATAAAAACATATATATAAGTGTGTTTGGATTCCTTAGAATTTTCTTTATACAAAATGATCTCATCTATAAATAGAAGTTTTTTTTTCTTCTTTCCAATATGGATACCTTCATTTCTTTTACTTGCCTGATTTTCCTAGCTAGAACTTCTAGTACAATGTGGAATAGAAGTAGTTTCTGATCTTAGCAGAAAAGCTTTTAGTCAGTCTTTTACTACTAAGTATGGTGCTAGCTGTGGGTTTTTCATAGATGTTCTTTATTATGTTTGGGAAGTTTTCATCTACTCCTAGTTTGTTTAATGATTTATTGTGAAAAGCTGTTGGATTTTTTCTGTGTAAATTGAGAAAATCATGT
This sequence comes from Galagoides demidoff, assembly GCA_963574575.1. NCBI lineage: Eukaryota > Metazoa > Chordata > Mammalia > Primates > Galagidae > Galagoides > Galagoides demidoff. The sequence goes on from CAUYQV010096397.1 coordinate 650, forward strand.
GAATTTTATCCTTTATTCTATTAATATGGTTATTACATTGATTTTTATATATTGAACCAATTTTGTTTCGTGAGATAAGTCTCACTTGGTCATGATGTATATTCCTTTTTACAAACTGTTGGATTCCATTTACTAGTACTTTGCTGAGAATGTTTGCATCTATCTTCATAAAGGATATTGGTTTGTAGTTTCCTTTCTTATGTCTTTGTCAAGCTTTGGTATTAAAGTAATACTGACCCCAGAAATAAGTTGGGAAATGTTCCATCTTCTAATTTTTGGAAGACTTTGAGAGGGACTGGTGTCAATTCTTCTTTAAACATTTGGTGGAATTGACCAGCTACCTAGTCCTAGGCTTTTCCATGTGACTTTTTTTTTCTTTTGGTTGGTAATTCAGTCTCTTTGTTTTCAGTCTATTCAGATTTTCTATTTCTTCTTGATTACACTTTGGTAGTTTATGTCTGTCTAGGAATATATCCACATCTCATTTAGGATATCCAATTTATTTTGCATATAACTGTTCATAGTATTCACTTATAGTTATTTTTCTTTCTGTAAGATCAATAGTAATTTCCCTTCTTTCATTTCTGATTTTAGTAATTTGAATCCCTTCTCCCTCCCACCCCCCATCTGTCAGATTAGCTAAAAGTTTTTCAACTTTGTTGATCTTTTCAAGGAACCAACTTTTGGTTTCTTTGATTTTTTTTTCACATTGCTTTTCTATTTTCTATTTCATTTACTTCTGCTCTAATACCTACTATTAATTTAAATTTTTTTCTTTTCTATTACATAGTATAGTTGTATACAGCTATAAATTTCCCCTGAGTGTCATTCTGTAAGTTTTGTATGCTGTGTTTTTGCTTTATTTATCTCAAAGTATTTTCTAATTTTCACTGTGATTCCTTCTTTGACTTATTGGTTATTCAGAGTGTATTTTTAAATTATACACATATTTGTGAGTTTCCCACATTTTTTCTGTTTTTCATTTCTAATTTCATTCCACTGTGGTTGGAAAACATATTTTGTATGATCTCAACCCTTGTGACTTGTTTTATGGCCTATCATAAGTTCTAGGGAATCTTTTACAATGCACTTGAGAAGAATGTGTATCCTGCTATTGCTGGATGGGATATTCTACTGATGTCTGTTTAGGTGGTTTAGAGTATTGTTCATATTTTCTACTTCCTTATTGATAGTCTGCCTAATTCTACCTGTTAATGAAAGTGGGGGTATTAGAGTCTTCACCTGTTACTCTTGTATTCAACTGTTACTCTATCTACAATTCTGTCAGTTTAGACGTGATAGGGTCCCATGTATTCTAGGGACCCTAATATTAGGTGCATATATATTTATATTGTTATCCATTTTTTGTGGGTTGACCTTTTTATTATTGTGAAATGCACTTTTTTTGTCATAGTAACAATGTTTGTCTATTTTATCTAATATTAATATAGCTACTCCAGATTTCTTTTGACTACTGTTTGCATGATATATATTTTTCATTCCTCTTATATTCAATCTATTTATGTCTTTGAAGCTAAAGTTTTTTTCTTATAGAGAGCATGTGTTTGGGTTTTATTTTTTGTTCATTCTTTTAGTCTGTGCCTTTTGATTGAAGTCTTTAATCATTTACATTTAATGTAATTACTAATAAAGTAGGATTTATATCTGCCATTTTGCTACTTACTTTCTTCATGTCACATACCTTTTTTGCGCCTTTATTTCTCCATTACTGCCTCTTTTGTGTTAAATACATATTTTCTTGTGTGTAATTTTAATTATCCTTTTTTTTGGTATATTTTAAAAAAAATTTTTTTAAAAGGCATTTCTATTTGAAAATATTTAGGTTCTTGATTATTTTATTTTTTAACAGCTTCATTGAGATATAATTCATATAGTATAGAATTCACTCATTTGAAGTGTATAATACAATGTCCTTGAGCATATTTAGAGTTGTGCGTTCATTACCATAATCAATTTTAAAACATTTTCATTACTCCAAAAGGAAACCCTATGCCCCTTAGCCATCAACCTCCAAATCTCCCATTTATCCAACCTCTCAAGCCCTAAGCAATAACTAATCTACTTTCTTTCTCTACAGATTTGTCTATTTAGTGATTTAAGAACCATCTTTTGATTTTATTGTTTTTCTTTGCTCTGTGAGTTTTCTCTATTTGTCTACTGAGTATAGTTGTGGTTTACTTTTTCTCATTGTTGTTGACATTCCAGTAGATGATACTATAATTTATTTATCTACTCAATTATTAATAGAATTTTGGGTTGTTAATCACATCTTTGATGATATCTTCCCAGCAGTTGAATTATATTATATAATTATTTTTCCTCTCTACAACTAAATGTCCAGAAAAATGACTTATATCCAATGAGTAAAGACTTAACTGATTTCAGAATATGCAGTGATTTCAGTTTTTTGTCTATAAGGTTAAAAGATCTACTTTTCTTGTATTAATATTAGCACTTTAATTTTTCAAGTTTTTATTTTTTTGAGGTATAACATGAGACAAAATATTAAGTAATTACACAAGAAGGTAACTATATAAAGAGGCAAATTTCCTGGCCAAGAAATCCACTGAATAACCTACTCTTTTCCAATTCCCATTGAAATGATGTGGTAGCAAAAAAGTGCAGTAAGGCATCAACTCAGAACAAAACTGATAACGGAAGGAAGGGGTATCAGCAGACTAGAGATTCTGATGTATTTCTAGAGTGCTAAAAAGTTTTGGAAATCTGCATTCTTTAGCTGATGAGCAAAAATCAAATTTATCATATTAAAAAATACTGACACACTGGCTCAGTGCCTATAATACAGTGGTTATGGCAGCAGCCACATACACCAAGTCTGGCAGAGTCGAACTCAGCCTGGGCCTGCTAAATGACAATGACAACTGCAACAAAAAAATGGCCAGGCATTGCGGTGTGTGCCTGTGGTCCCAGCTACTTGGGAGGCTGAGGCAAGAGAATCACTTAAGCCTAAGAGTTGAAGGTTGCTGTGAGCTATGACACTACAGCACTCTACCAAGGGTGACATAGTAAAACTTTGTCTCAAAAAAAAAAAAAAGAAAAATACTGACACAGAGATAGAATGGTACAATAGAAAACCATTCAGCCATTAAAAATGATGTTGCAAAAAAAGATTTAAAAATTTAACGATGCACTAATATGTTCATAATATATTAAATTAGTTGCATAATTCAATATATATTCTATAATATTATTAAATATATAAACTTAAAAGCAGGTTTAAAAAGAATATATTCAATATATTCATATTTTTCTTAAGAAAATACATATATTTAAATATATATTTAAGACAAGCCCTGATTTGACCACTATACAATCTATGTATGTAACAAAACTGCACTGTGTCCCATAAATTGTTACAGGTAAAAAAAAATGCAATTCAGCAGTAACTTAAAATACATATGGTAACAATGACACAAACAGTATACATGTTCTCCATAGTAAACAAGTTGCTATGGTTTGAGTGTGTCCCCCAGAATTTATATATTGAAAATTTAATCCCCAAGGCAACAAAGTTGGGAGGTAGGGCCTCTTGAGAGATGGGATGTTTATGTTATGAGGGCTTTGCCTGGTGAATAGATTAATGTCATTATACAAAAGACTTGTGGGAGCAAGTCTGCTCTCCTGCACTCTTGTCTTTTCATCTTTCTTCATGTGATGAGGCAATAAGCAGGCCCTCGAAAGACCAGTACCTTGATCCTGGATTTCCCAGCCTCCAAAACTGTAAGCCAATAAATTTCTGTTCATTAGAAATTACCTACTATCAGGTGTTCTGTTATAGCAGCATGAAATAGACTAAGACAACTGTATAATGTAATAATAATGAAAATGACCTTAAATTATATCTACAAGAAAGCGGAGTTTTAGAGCATCTCCATACTATTTTAAGAGTGGTTGTTGGGGGAAAGGCAGCAGTATGGATGGACTGGGGCTTCTACAGCTAATCAAACTGATACACTTGCATAAGATCAGCTACCCTTCTCACCCTCTGGGGAATATCTGTCAAGTTTCCAAATTCATTTCATAAGAAAGTCTTTCATCAATCTCATTCCTCAGCACACAGGATGAGCTTTGTCTTAACTCATGGGCTCTTCATCTTTGGACATACATACTTCTACATTTTTCCCTTTTGTGGCCTTCCAATTTTCTTTTAACCTAGCCTCCCCCATGGTAGAAGTAAATACTTTGGGAAATCTTTGCGACAAAGATTAGTGGCCAATGGAGCATTGCTAAGTGCCACTCAGGAATGGCAAGATAATTTTCCCCCATGAGCCATTCTTTTTATTTATTTTTTATTATTATTACTTTTTTAGACAGTCTCAAGCTGTTGCCCTGAGAGAGTGCCGAGGTGTCACAGCTCACAGCAACCTCAAACTCTTGGGCCTAAGTGATTCTCTTGCCTCAGCCTCCCAAGTAGCTGGGACTACAGGTGCCCGCTACAATGGCCAGCTATATTTTTTTGTTGCAGTTGTCATTGTTGTTTTAGCTGGCCTGGGCCGGGTTCAAACCCATCAGGCTGGGTATATGTGGCCAGAGCCCTACTCACTGAGTTACGGGCACTGCCTGAGCCACTCTTTTTAAACATAGAAGACTTCATGTAAATGAAAATGCTCTCATAAATGTATTTGTAAACAGAATCTGATGATATTGAATTAGCTGTGGATTTATTTAGGGGACATTTCATTTATGTTACCACCCTAGAAGTAGGCAGGATATACTACATAACAGCCTCTCTGTGCTCACTGTCATCCTCTAGAATACAAAGTTATTATTTCTTCTACTGATGAGTGTAGCTTCCTTAGACCCATGTAGATACACAGCAGGATGAAGGGGTTAAGAGCTGAGGCAATAGATGCACAGTGGACTTTTCAATTCTATTATTATTATCTAAATATTAGATAATATTATTATTATCTAATATATTATCTAATATATTTATTATCTAATATATTATATTAGATAATATTATCTTAAAAACCACCTCACATTTCTGATCCAAGACAGACTAAGCCCAGGTGCTGGGTATGAAAATCCCATTGAAATATCAAGGAAGAGACACAGAAGAACAAAATCCTAACAGTGGTTAAGAATGGGAGGGGAAGAAAAAGTATCTAATGTACACAGCCCTTTTATGAAACTAATCTATAGCTCTCAAGCAAAAGATACAACTTAATTCTAGCCCAAAAATATGGGGAGGGGGTGGGGAAGGGGAGGCGAGAAGGGCGGATGGGTGGTGGGAGGGTGACGGAAAGATCACCTATATATCTGTCTAACAAGGGTACAAGTGAACTTTTCTAGAACTAGAATATAAATGTGTTGATACAATGATTAAGCAAATGACATGAAATTTATGTTAACCAGCTAGATGAAAGTGTTTCAAATTGTATATGAAAACAGCACAATGTACCCCATGTTTGCATTAATGTATACAGATATCAATTAATAAAAAAAAAAAGAATGGGAGGGGAGAACTTGAGCAGTCTGGACAGTTTCTGGGTAATGGAAAGTGAACAGAACCATAGTGAGAGGGAAACCAGGGTGGGAAAGAGCTTCGGTTGACAATAGTGTGCACGTGCCAAGACTGGGGTGGGAAATGGGGCAGAAATGAAGGTGGTTATCAGAATGCTACCTAAAGCTGTGCAGTCCGATGTGATAGCCGCTGGCCACACGTGGGTACTAGACACCTGAAATGTGACTAGTCTGGACTAAGATGTGACATAAATGTGAAAGGTAAAACACACACCAGATTTTGAAGACTTAGTATGAAAAATGAATATAAACTATCACGTTACAACTTTTGTTGAAATGATAATCTTTTGGATATGTTGGGTTAAAATAAAATGTTATTAAGCTAATTTCACCTCTTCTTGCTTTATTTTTAATTTTTTTTTTATTTTTTTGAGACAGAGTCTCAAGCTGTTGCCCTGGGTAGAGTGCATGGCATCACAGCTCACAGCAACCTCAAACTTGGGCTCAAGCAACCTGCTTGCCTCAGTTTTTCTATTTTTAGTAGAGACGGGGTCTTGCTCTTGCTCAGGCTGGTCTCAAACTTGTGAGCTAAAGCAATTCACCTGCCTCGGCCTCCCGGAGTGCTAGGATTTCAGGCGTGAGCCACCTTGCCCCGGCGCCTCTTTTTGCTTTTTAACATGTATGTGGCTTACATTATATTTCTGTTGGACAGAATTGACTGGTCTAAAGGAATGTCTGAGCAAGTTCTTTATATATAAGCCACCTCCCATACCGCACTGGAGTTTACCTTCTGAGTAAAACTGGATAATTCAAATTAAAAATATTTGACAATTTTCCTGGAAATGACTGGGGTTCCTACTATGAATGTTGGCAGTGTGTGAAACACACCCGTGTGGGCATGAGTGAGCATCTGTGTGCTGAAGGAAGCAGATCAGGGGAGGGGCACGCAAGCTGGGCTGCACACACAAGGCCCCCAGCCAATGCCACCAGGAGCCTGGGGGGAGCTGGATGGCCTTCAAACCCACAACCCATACCCAGCAGTCATTGGACGTGGGCTGCCCTCAGGCAGGTGGCATAATCTTGGGTAAAGTATCTCCCTTCAGCTAAGAGCAATTCCTGGAAAGGGACTCGGCTGAGACCTTTAGGCTGCCAGCCCTCCCAGAAGTTGGGGAAATAAAGATCTTGGTCCTGAAAAGGATTTGGACAGTACATAACAGTAGCCACTGCGAGATGGACAGAACTCTGTCTGTACGTAGTTTCCTCAACTTAGAAGGTCGGACAATTAAGTTCATGAACTTATCGTAGAAAAAGTGCTGCATACCTGATTGCTGAATATCATGGCAGTCACTTTTGAAGTACCCCCCTTGGGAAGCTATGTACCGATGCCAGCACCTAGGCCTCCCTTCGAAGCACTTATGAGTTCAAGAACTTAATTGTCTGATGTCCTATGACAATAGCTCTGATGGAACTCCAGAAAAAGAGTTCCCAAAGTGCTTTTAATCCGACCTAGGTTTTTTTCTTCTCACGATTATAACTGTAATTGTCTGACCACATACACTGTGTCAGAAAGACATACTGTAAAACAACAGTAAACAAGACATACTGTAAACTGTGACAGACTAAGAAATGGAGATTTAAGTATGTTGTTTAAAGTTATAAGGATTTCAATGGGCTAAAAAGAAAAAAAAATATATATATATATAAATTGGGGGGGATGAGGTGAATTGAGTTAAATTCTCAATATTCAAAGTAGGTGAGAGTCTTTAAATGATGCTTAAAGTAGATAAACTGAGGTAGAGAAGTATAAAACTATTTTAGAATTCTCGATATAACCATGAGAAGAACAAAGCCTAGATCTGATTAAAGACATTTACCACTAGAGAGTGGGCCTAGGGGTAGCCCCGGAGAAACAGAAAACGTTTACTTTGTCTTTATCCTTTGTGTAAATTTTATTACCACACATATTAACTATTTTATAGTAGTTAAGAGCAATAACAACCACAAAAAACTCTGGCTTAGGAAATGCATGAAAAAAGTTTCTCCTCTTATCTCCTTCCAACCCATAAAATAGATGGTTCTATCCGGCCTCTCCCATCTCCTTCTCAGTCAAAAACTATTGCCAGAAAAGTATAAAATGACCAAGCTTAGAAGGCACCCTACAGGTTTCTGTAAAAAAATTATTTTATTGTCAGTATTTATTTTTAATTAAAATTGTAAAGATTTCACCTATTTATTTACTACAGTTTTGAGTGAATATCATAAAGTTACCCTTTTGCGAGTTCTCATTTTTTTTTGTTTAGTCCTGGCTTGGTTAGCAGAACCTAAAAGAATGGCAACTTTGCTGGTCACTGTGGCTCATGTCTGTAATCCTAGTACTTGCGGAGGCTGAGGTGGGAGGATTGCTTGAGGTCAGGAGTTCAAGACCAACCTGAGAAACATAGGGAGACCTCCTTTCTCAAAAAAAAAAAAAAGGTGGGCCTGGTAGCAGGTGGCTATAGTCCCAGCTACTGGGGAGGCTGAGGCAGGAGGATCATTTGAGCCCAGAAGTTTGAGTTTGCTGTGAGCTACGATGATGCCACTACACTGTAGCCAGGGCAACAGAGTGAGATGACATTAAAAAAAAAAATACAATGGCAACTATTCTCTTGTGTCTGTGGGAAGAGAGGAGAGGCAGTCCCAGAGCCTGTCCCCCCGGCTTCCTACAGTGGGAAGCGCTTCTGGGGTCTAGGAGGTGAGACTGCTGACTATCCCAGCTGTGCACAGTAGCCTCTCCAAGGTTCCTGTCCTCCCCTGTAGAGGGGAATAAGCGTAGCTCCGCCTAGGTTTGTTGGGAGTTAAATGAGATGATGCCTACAAGAGCTTAGTCCCATGCACTGGTCACTGCTTCCTAGACGTAAGCTGTGTTGGTGTCATTGTTGTTGTTTTATTGTTACAAACTATTCTTGGGTTCCTCTGAAAAGGCCCTGGGAGATGCCATCTGCAGGCTTCATTAGGCATTACATCTGTGTGGCACTCAGCCCCAAGGACAAAGTAAAGTCCCAATGCCTCAACAGTCGCTTACTTTCAGGCCAGAGGCAAAGAAAATGACATCAGACCCAAGTGTCTAACTACCTGAATGACACTGGGAGCCCAAGCCCTGGGAATTTCCTCTGGTGTGGCAGAGAGCCCAGTATCCGCTGGTCAGCATGATGTCTCAGTCATTTGCTCCCCAAATATCCTGGTCACCACGCTTGACCATTTACTGCTGTGTTCGGCGTTCTGGACAGGTTATCCAGACAGCTCACTCCACCCAAAATGGTTCACAGGAAGACTGTAGCCTGAGTGAATGCTATAGTTTCTATTGGCAGCCCTCAAACCATAAGGTCCAGGTTCCAGTTAGCTTTAAAAAAAAAAAAAAGAAGGCGGCAGCTCAGCACCTGTGGCTCAAGTGGCTAAGGCGCCAGCCACATAGACCTAAGGTGGCAGGTTTGAATCCAGCCCGGGCCCGTCAAAACAACAATGATGGCTGCAACCAAAAATAGCCAGGCATTGTGGTGGGCGCCTGTGGTCCCAGCTACTTGGGAGGCTGAGGCAGGAGACTTGCTTAAGCCCAGGAGTTGGAGGTTGTTGTGAGCTGTGATGCCATGGCACTCTACCCAGGGTGACAGCTTGAGGCTCTGTCTCAAAAAAGAAAAAAAAAAAAAAGAAGAAGAAGAAGAAGTATGCTGCCGTGGTGGTATACACATCCAGAAATTCAGACTGGGAGTCACCAGGTACAGAGGCTTCTAGAAGTCTAGGCTAAGGCAACACTGGGCCTGCTGCTGAGGTTTCTTGGTCTGAATCACCCAGCACAGAGGCCACCTGTGGTGACCGTGACAACTCGCAGTTACACATCTTGATGATTCTGAGGAGGGAGACGGTGCCTCAGACTGTCCAGAAGCTCTGAGTCTCATCTATAGAGCAGTTCTCTAATGTATGCGGCAAGGCATAGAGAATATTCTAGAATTTCTAGGTGTATTTATTTTCATACAGAAAAAGTAAGAATGAAATGAAATTATAATATTTAACATTTAAGCACAAGAGCAAATGCCTAGTCTGTAAATGAGTATACATATTTTCTTGTAAACAATTATACTTTATATTAAGAGTATATATACACCAAAAGATGGGGGTTTTTTTTGGTTTTTTGTTTTTGTTTTTGAGACAGAGTCTAACCTTGTTGACCTGGGCTAGAGTGCTGTGGCATGGTAGCTGAACAGCAACCTTTAAACTCTTGAGCTCAAGTCATCTTCCTGTCTCAGCCTCCCGAGTAGCTAGGACTACAGGTGCCCACCACAATGCCTGGGTAGTTTTTTCTATTTTTATTTATTTATTTTTGATTATTTGGGGTTTTTTTGTTTTCCCTATTTTTAGTACAGACAGAGTCTCACTCTTGCTCAGGCTGGGCTTGAATTCCTGAGCTCAAGCAATCCACCTGCCTCAGGCTCCCAGAGTGGGAGGAATTATAAGCGTGAGCCACTGTGCCTGGCCCTACACAAAAGTGTTTGCATGCTCAAAAATATTTAACAGAGGATTGGAGATGGCAGCCCTGCAGAACAGCCCCAGTTCCCTAATGTGGTTTCTTGTCTCTCTGGCAAGCTGGAGGCTGCCCCCTCTAGCCGTCCTGGCCATGTGTGCTGGACAGTCACCATTCTCTTTCTCAACTCTGTTCTCCTGTTCTTGCTGTTTCCTCTGGATTAATCTCAACACACTGGGTGAGCTGACTCCAAGGCATCATTTAGGCCCCTTCTCAGTTGCCATCCCCACTGGAAAACATTCTTTGACACACCGTGTCGGATGTCCCTGGGGGCTGTCATTGCTGTGCATTCCTTTATACGTGTTGTTGCCATGAAATCCCATCCATGCATCCCTCCCACTAACTGTGAGCGGGAGGGTCTTATTCATCTCTGCTGCTTGGTACTGAACACAACGCCAGGGCTGGCTTGACCACCGAGGTCTCTCCTCTCCCACTCACGGTGTCGTGATGGTCATTGGCCAAAAACCTCTGTAGAAAAGAATTAACGTTGTCTCTGGGGTTATTTTTCTTCTGGGGCTTGGGTCAAACTGTGACCACTAGGTCAAGAGTCTCCCTTCAAGAAAGAGAAGAAAGTTCCCCTTCAACAACAGGCCCCCCTTCCGGACTGTGGTTCCTGTAGCGTGATGCACAACCAAGGACTTCCCCTGGTGGCTCTATCAAGAGAGCAGGCTGAGAGAGCTCCTTCTGCAGAATTCGATAACATCAGAGTATGGTGACGGTTCCAGGCAACAAACAGTGTTTCTCCTATGATGGGAAGAGAGGCCTTCAGAAGAGGTGAAGGCCTCCCCTGGGCAGGGGCCTCCAGGGCCCAGGGCCATTGGCTTCTCAGTTTCCTCCTCCCTGCAGCTTCTCTGTGTCTGCTCCGTCTCCCTCTGTCTCTGCACCTGGGCTTTCTCCACGCCATTGAAGAGGGACCCCCTCCCTCCCGGTTCCTAACATTGCCTCAGTTTAAACCATCAGAGGAGTCTCAGGAGCCTCTCATAGTTGAAATTCCAAGTTGGGAGAGAGACTCTGACAGGTCCCGTTGGAGTTGAGAGTCTGCCCCGATGCCGCTCGCTCACTCACAGGGGCTCGGGGCTGGTCTTACAATCATGGCAGCCAGGGTGCATTCCCATGGGGTAGAGCAGAGAGTTTTCAGAGGAGGGGCATTGTGGCTCAGCACATACTCTCAAAAGTGTCATCTGTGGGAAGTAAAGAAGGAAGCAGAAAAGAAAGAGAAGCTGAGTTTCTACTTAGTGCCAGGTGCTTTCACAAATGTCTCAAAAACAAGGAGTCAACTCCCTGGAGAGGGCGTGAGCAGCAGCCCTCATCCGACGCCCTGGCAGTTCCTCTGCGCTGCTCTGGGAACTCTGCAATGGGGTTAAATGTGGAGGAGACACATGTTCACCTTCAAGGAGCCATAAACTCAGTTGGGACAGTCACAAAGTTGCCTAAAGTGGCATTAGGAAGCCCCTCCCCAGAGCCCCCCCACCCCATTCATCCCTCAAGTCCTAGATCATGTTCCTCCTCCCCAGCATGCCAGCTTTGGTGCAGAGTGGGGCACTGTGCCGTAGTAGACAGAACTATTTCTGGGGCTCTCTGAGAATCGGCCACCAGGGACCCAGTTCTGGCTCTGCCACTGGTTAGCTGTGTAACCTTGAGGGTGCCATTAGTCCATCCTTCCTGGCCTCATCTAAGCACTGGGGTAGTTCGATCTACTGGAGGGAAGGCTTGACAGAGCTTCAGAATGGTTTTTTTTGTTTGTTTGTTTGAGACAGAGCCTCAAGCTTTCCCCCTGCGTAGAGTTCCGTGGCATCACAGCTCACAGCAACCTCCAACTCCTGGGCTCAAGTGAGTCTCCTGCCTCAGCCTCCCAAGTAGCTGGGACCACAGGAACCCGGCTATTTTTTGGTTGCAGCCATCATTGTTGTTTTGGCAGGCCTGGGCTGGATTCAAACCCGCCACTTTAGGTGTATGTGGCTGGCACCTTAGCCACTTGAACCACAGGCGCTGAACCAGAGCTTCAGAATGTTGAGTCTATGAGAATTTTATCTCCAACTCCTTGAAACTTGTTTAGGGTATAAAGTCATTGCAATATGATTCTTTCTCTAATTGTCTTACTGTGGTTCCAGGTGAAGAATGTAATATGGTGGATGGGTTAGGAGCATGGGCTCTAAGGATGTGACTTGTCTGGGCCCTGCAGTGTCTTCTCACTGACAGAATGTTCTAGAGTGCATTGGCTGCTCCCTGTGATATTATGAACTTGGAAAAGCAGACGGCCTCCCACCTCCAGTGGTTTGGCTCACGTGGGAGTTTATCAGTTTCAGACCATGCAAGGAACATCTGCTTTCCTGACGACATCTGGGATCTGGACTGGTCTTCAGGAACAAGGTTCAACAACTGAAAAATTTAAGCCTGCAGATTCTATTGCTGGTACCATAATGGCCACCAAAGCTGGAATTAGAATGTTAAATTAATACTATGAATAATACCATATGAGCTTTGGGCGGTTATGAGACTGGAAATCTGTCAACTTCTCTTGCCTTAAAGTGTGAAGGGAAATGAGCAGGGAGCCTTAGTATTTTCAGACACCTTGATACTTTACAGAAGAAGAAGAAGAGGAAGAAGAGGTAGACGAGGAAGAGCACAAAGGAAGGGAAAGAGAAAGAGAAGGAGGAGGAAAAGGGGGTGATGGAGAAGAAAATGGCAATGGGATTTGACATGAAGATAAGAAAGCAGTAATTAAGCTCTCAGGACCAGGCGGTGACCGTTATTCAGAACAGCCACAACCTCACACAGCTGGGCCTTTGTGCTCTGATGATGTCGCTGCTTTCCGTGCCTATAGACAAAATCTCAAGGTGTCAAATGTAAAACATCAGCAACTGAAGGGGCCTTGAGACCTACTCAGAGAAACTGTAGGCAAGGACACGCCTTCAGCTTGAGATTCGAACTATCTCCTATGTCCATCTATGCACAGGCTTCATGGTAAATGAAATCGAGAGAGTTTTCTGATACCCCTCCCACCCCCGCGCAGAAGGCGTGGGATCTGGAGTCAGACTGAATTGAATCACCGCCCTGCCACTCACTAGCTACGTGACTTTGGGCAAATTATTTAATCTTTTACTGCCTTCATTTTCTCACCTGAAAAAAATGATACTACCAGTACGTACATCATGGAACCGTTTGGAGGCTCCCACAGACCTATGGCTGGGGCGCAGCTGGCGGATGGCGGCAGCACTGCCATCATCAACGTGGGTACGTGCGCCCTAAGCACTGCATCAGGTGGACGCACTGGGTGCACCGTGTTTGCCGGACTGCCTGGCTAAAGCCCCGCATCCAATTGCTCCTGTCCCCGACTCCGAGGAGGAGAGCAAAGAGCTCTCACATCCTGGGGAAAGTCTGGGGTGCAAATGTCTGGTAACCTCACCAGTTCCTTCTCTAGTGCCAAGAATACCTTAGCTTCATGACTGGCCATTTTTGCAGACTTTATTTCACTGGTCAGAGAACTGAGGCTCCCCAAAACCACATTTTAAAACAGAAAGCACGCCTGGGTACAGTGGCTCACGCCTGTAATCCTAGCACTCTGGGAGGCCGAGGCAGGTGGATTGCTTGAGCACAGGAGTTCAAGACCAGCCTGAGCAAGAGGGAGATTCCACCTCTAAAAAAATAGCCAGGCCAATAGTCCCAGCTATTTGGGAAGCTGAGGCAAGAGAATCTCTTGAGCCCAAGAGTTTGAGGTTGCTGTGAGCTGTAATGCCAGGACACTCTACCCAGGGTAACAAAATGAAACAAAACAAAACAAAATAACAGAAAGCTCCCCGCCACCCATGTTCTAACTCAGCCTTTTAGTGATACAGAGTAATTCCCCAACACTGCCCCTTCTCTGCAGTGGGATAGATCAAGGGCCTGGCACTTTGATTTACCTGTGCCAACATCTAAAGGTCACTTCTCCCACAACACAATGTATAGTGAGCGGGTGGACAGCTGAGCTGAGATGCCCAGGGACTCTGGGCATCACAGGGGTCGGGAGGTGAGGTGATGATGAGATCGGCACATCTCTATGGAAAGGTGACATCAGTATGGCCTGCTACATTCCTGTCAGGCCAGAAAGGCCTCCACTGTAATGAGACCATCATGCCCTACCCTCTGCCCCATGAAGTCCTCTCAGGTCACAGAGCCTATGAACAGGGCTGGCCCCACCTTACTGAGGAAGAATGAGGCACACACACACCTGCTGATGCAAATCTTTTAAATAAAGAGTTGGAAAATTCTAACAGTGCAGAACTCATAATGCAAACCAGAGAGATGCTTCCAGAAGTAATTGCAGCCACTACTCACTGAGAACCTACTGTGTGCCAGGCCCCATGCCAGGTGCTTTAAGTTCAGACTCCCACATTCGAGGCTCACATCGCTCTGGGAGGGGGTTACTATGAGGATCTCCTTTTACAGATGAGGAAACTGAAATTCATCCAGCATCACATCACGTTAAGGAAGAGGAAAGAAAAGTCAACACTGTAAGTGTAGTTGACTGATGATTAACTATTATTAATAATAGTGAGGACCAGATGGAAGGAAGCCCAGAGAAATGAAAACAGCTGGTTTGATGGGGTGATAAGATTACTGCCCCCCCACCCCGCCTTGGTAAATATTTCTGTTGTTTTGGGACAGTTATTTGCTATGCTACAGGCTACAGAAGTTGATTTCAAACAGGGCTCTGCAGCCTCAGGGGTGACAGAGTGGGAAGGCTGTGGGAAGAGGGGGTCACAGCACCCTCCCCAGCACCCTCCTCCACAGCACCACCCTTCCTCCCAGCACCCCTCCCAGCTCCTTCCCAGCCTCTTTGTTAACTGCTGAGTGTGTGCGGGGAGAGTTTGGGGGAAACCCCTTCTCCAGCTCAGATTGGCTTTGGTTCTTTACAAAACTCACTGCAAGTTTGCTCCTTTGGAACCTTCTTCCCTTTTATGAATCTGCACAGAAGTGACCTGTGTGGGCCAGAGAAGCTTCTGGAAGAAGTCTGGTGCTCCTTGGCCTACAGACTCCTCTTCCCTCTCTCTCATCCTGTGCTTCATTAGGCGGTACAGGCCCGGCAGGCCCCACGCTGCCTCCTGCCCTCCTTGCCTCCAGGAGCTGGGGTCCAGAGTCAAGACTGCAGGGGCCCATCCCACAGGTGACCTGCCTGCTGTAAGGGAGGGAGCAGAAAATGATGAGACATGCCCTGGTCTCCTCTCCACAAAGCGTCCTGAACCAAGTAACCTGACAGGCATTATTCCTCTTTTCACACCTTCTCCCAGGGGCCCCCAAACATGGGAATGAGAGCAGTAGGCTGATACCCTTGCCCTCATTGAAGTGCCCTGGCATAACATTCTGTCTCTCTGGAAGCATTGAGTGTCTCACATCCAGCCAAGCGGGCTGGGTTAGGTGATCCCAGGCTGGGGTTTCTTGCCCCATCCCCATGTGGACCATACTGTTGTCTTGTTCAATTGGGATTCTCACATACAATGTATAAGGACTGTGGTTTTATTCATGGACACCATCTTCATCATAAAGTCAGGCTGTGGCAGGGTATTTGCAGCCAGGGAAAAGGAGCAATGGGTGTGGCATTAGGTCTGAAGAGGTGCCTGGAACCCCACAAAGAGAGGTCAGGAGCTGATCCCAGGGACAGTGAGGGGAAAAGAGGAGAAAAAAATATCATTTAAAAAACACTAACACAATAGGCTCAGTGCCTGTGGCTCAATCGGCTAAGGTGCCAGCCACGTATACCTAAGGTGGCGGGTTCGAATCCCCAGCCTGGGCCCACCAAACAACAATGATGGCTGCAACCAAAAAATGGCTGGGCATTGTGGCGGGCACCTGTGGTCCCAGCTACTTGGGAGGCTGAGGCAGGAGACTCGCTTGAGCCCAGGAGTTGGAGGTTGCTATGAGCTGTGATGCCATGGC
>CAUYQV010096402.1:0-14066 GCA_963574575.1 Galagoides demidoff
CCGCCAAACAACAATGATGGCTGCAACCAAAAAAAATGGCCAGGCGTTGTGGCGGGCACCTGTGGTCCCAGCTACTTGGGAGGCAGAGGCGGGAGACTCGCTTGGGCCCAGGAGTTGCTATGAGCTGTGATGCCATGGCACTCTACCCAGGGGGATAGCTTGAGGCTCCGTTTAAAAAAAAAAAAGATTTGAAACAGTTTACAAATACATTAGAGTGGTATAATAAAGCAATTTTAATTTTTTTTTTTTGTAGTTTTTTTTGGCCAGAGCTGGGCTTGAACCCGCCACCTCCAGCATATGGGGCCAGCGCCCTACTCCTTGAGCCACAGGAGCCACCCAGCAATTTGAATTTTTAAAAATGAAAGATCAATGAAAATATAAATGAAATAGGAAGATAAAGAGTTCTGAAAGAGGGGAAAGGTTAGTATGGAAATTGGATGGATGCAAATCTTACATAATTATTCAAGTTAGGCTAAAATAAATTAAGCTCCCTGGCAGTCAAAACAAACAAAAAAAAACAACAGAAATGAACTTTCCATTGTTTGTTCATGAGTAAAGTATATATGAATTCTTTAACTACTTTTCTACTTCTTAGGTTATAAAGGAACTTTCCTAAGGGACCCTGAATAATATGACAGATGGCCTCAACAATAGCTGCACTTGTATGGCTATTTCTTAGAGAGACAGAAAGCAAATTCCAGGAAAGCTGTAAATTGACAGGTCTCCAAGTATCAAGAAATGTGCCTGGCACAAGGTAGGCTTCAATAAATATTTGTTGAATGAATTAATTAATGAATTAATGAAAAAAGTCTATAGCTTTGAGTGGAAGAATAAACTAAAGTTCAACTGAATGAAAACTATCCTGCAAGAAGCAAAAAAAAAAAGTATGACCTATGGTATCTAGAAAAATAAATAAAAGGACTCTATGTCCTTTTGTCCTTTAGTAAAACCTTGGAAAAGACAGATGATTCTAGGTGATATGTATACCCTGGTCCAGCTGGTAATCCCATTCAACTCCATTTTTTTCCTTAGGCAAAATTCAACATCATGGATTAAACTATTGTATTTTTTCCTAAATTATAAAATTTTGGCTTACATATACATATTTTAAGTGCCTTTCCATTTGTATTAAGGGAAAAGCAGAAAACTGAAAGGGAAGTTGTTAAAATGTAGCCTCTGAAGCCAGAGTGAAACTTCAAGAAAATTATTTTCTCCTCTTCACCATTTACGCCCCCGCTTTTTTCCCCCTCATGTTTCTCATGCTCTCCTTCACAACAGTATATTTTTTCTTTTTCTGGTTATAATGATCATTGCAAAAGATGCAGATAATGCAGAAATTAATAAATAGAAAGATATGACTCACAACCCACCCCAAAATAACTTGTTATTGAAATTTTAGTGTATGTCAGAGTTTTTCTATGCACAGATACACATTATTTTATTGTATTGAACTCTGCCATTTTGGTATAAAAATATATAGCCATTCTTCATACAATTAACTATAGATCCTCATGTGTATTTTTATCATGGATTTTCCAAGTTTTATTCAATCAATCTCTCATTCATAGCACTTAGATTGTATTGAAGTTTTCACTCTTATAAAGCACAGTATAATTTTGTGCAAACATCTTTGTTCACTTTTCTTATAACCTTCCTAAGATAAAAATCTTTGAAGTTGAATTTCTGGGCACAACTCTAGTTCTGAAACCACTCAAGGACAGCAAATTTATTCTTTTTAATATGTGTGAATCCAAACATTAAAATGGTATTTTGTGTGACTTTTCATTTATTTAATTATTGGAAGACAAATGTTTTTCATATGACCAATTGATTTCTAATATGAATGAGATTTCTTGCTTTTTTAACTTTTCTTTGAAAAAGAAAGATGGGAAAAAATGTTTTTCAGATAAGATGTTTGTCTTTTTTCTTGATTTATGAGAATGCGTTGCATTATAAGGAAAACATCCCTTTTTTTCCCTCAATTTGCCATTTACTGGTAGGGTAGTAAAGTTGCTTGTTTGACGACATTTTTTTTTTTTTCTTGAGACAGTTTCATTCTGTTGCCCTTGGTAGAGGTCCCAGTGTCATAGCTCCCAGTAACTTCAAACTCCTGGTCAAGGGTGATCTTCTTGCCTCAGTCTCCCAAATAGCTGGGACTATAGTCATGCACCCCAATGCCCAGCTAATTTTTCAATTTTTGGTAGAGATGGGGGTCTCACTCTTGTTCAGGCTGGTCTCAAACTCCTGAGCTCAAAACAATCCACCAGATAACAGGTGTGTGCCACTGTGCCCAGTTGGATACAATCTTTAAATAGTTAATCTATTGAAATTTTCTGGTTTTGGTATTAAACAAGCCAAACAATACTGACATTTACCTGTATTTTTAGCAATTCTTTAATTGTTTATATTTTACTGGGAATTTTTAAGAACTTGAGTGGTTATTTTGTTTAGCATCAAATGAAATTTATCCAGTATAAATGTGAAGTAGAAATACAAACTTTTCAAAAACTTATTTGCAATAATACAAATCATTGAATAATTCATATTTGTCCCATTGATTTCCCAATGTATATGCCATATTTTAAATTTTTACACACATTTGGATTTATTTCTGTTCTTTTTATTTCATCAATCAGTCTAGCAATTTTAGAAGCAAAATCAGTAAGTGTTTTATTGGAATGTTATAATACATTTTAACATCTCATATGGCAAATCCCTCCCCCCTTTTTTGAGACAGGGTCTCACTTTGTAGCCCTTGGTAGAATGCAATGGCATCATAATTCACAGCAACCTCAAACTCTTGGGCTTAAGTGATTCTCTTGCCTCAGCCTCCCCAGTTCCTGGGACTACAGGCACCCACCACAATGCCCAGCTATTTTTAGAAACAGGGTCTTGCTCTTGCTCAAGCTGGTCTCAAACCCTTGAGTTCAGGCAATCCACTGGCTTTGGTCTCCCAGAGTGCTAGGATTATAGGTGTGAGCCATCTGCCTGCCCAGAAATGCCTCTTTGTTGCTTTTACTTTCTCAGAATCTTAAATATTTTTTTCTCCACATAACTTTAGCATACTTTTCAAGTTAAAAAAAAAGCTAGAATTTTCATGGAAATTGCATTACATTTATTCAACTCTTTTTCCCAGTTTTTATGCAAATTTTGCTACTGGAATAAATTATCTCTTCCTTTCTATTTCTAAGTGGTTATTGTTGCTGTATAGGAACAATACTGATCTTTTTTGTTAGTTTTTTAACTGACTGAACTTTCTTGATAATTTTTATTTTTAGCTTAGGTATTCAATTTTTTGTGGTAGACAATTAGATAACCTTATTGTTTATGACAATTTTTCCTCTTTCTTTGCAATATTTATTGTTTTATTATCTTTGCTGGGGTCCCGCCCCAGGAGCACAGTCTTTTAAGACCTATAGAACTGGTCTATTGGTTATCAGCTATTGACTGAAGAAAAATAAAGTTAAAAGCAGCAAGAGATAAAAAGATAGGACATGCAGAATAGAGTTTTCAAAGGTGGGAACATATGGAACCACTGCTAGCTTCTAGGGTTCCAGCAAGTGGCCTTGAATGTTTGTTCCACTCAGAATTTATTGAAGGCTATTTTCTCATTTAGCTGAAAGGGTAAGCTGAGGAAGGGAATAAAAAAAAAAAATCACCAATTTCCCTGAGTAAGCATGTTAAGTTCTTATTCTATCTATAATCATTAGCTTAAAAGGTCTGAGCCTTGTGTGGGAGCAGCCTCCTGTTTGTGGTCACACACACAGATTTGTTGGGGGAGATTAGACCCCTCTAATTAGTTTATGGAGCAGATGCAACAGCATCAGGCCTCCTCTGAAGAATTGGGGGAAAACAAGGATTTTCTTCTTATCTCTACCCAAAGGGGTTTCCTTCTGTGATTAGAGTATAAGCTCTCTTGTCCATATTTCAAGGCTTGAGCTGTTCCTTTGATCTCTGCCTTGGCCATAACAAAAATCCACACAATGGGTATTTGCTTTGACTGTTGACTGGGCAGGGGACAGCTTGGTTAATATTCCTCTCCAGGCCTTGCACTTATGTCTGTTATGGTCATTGTTCTTCAGAGTGTTTACAGACCCAGGAGGAGTGTTTGCAAGCTGTATCCCTTATAAGTCATGCTTCTAGTAAAAGCAAACAATTACTGCTCAGACAAGTAATTTAGCTGCTAGTTTAAGAGTAAGCTAGCTAAACTTTTTATTTCACCTTGATCAGCTTATTTCTCTGTTTTTCCCTTTTCTGGAGGTGTTTTCCCTTGCCAAGAATGGGGTCTTCAGTCCCCATTCTCCTGCAATCTTGACCAATAATAAACTTCCTTGCTTTATTCCTGACTTCAATAGAAATGCCTCTAGTGTCTAGCTGTTAATTTGAGTTATTTTTATTGGGTTATTAATGCTACAATTCATATTTTACACAAATATTTTAACACAAGTGGTTATTTATTTTATTAAATAATTTACAGTATGAGTTAGGATTCAACAACACACCAAATCTTTGAAGCGAAGCTCATAGAGGCAGGTAAGTATACTGTGAGGTTCACTAGCTTAAGATAACTCTAAGAGAAACTAAATCCATGTAACCCCATACATTGGGGAATGGGGGATGGGGGTGGGGAAAAAGTTTGAGAAACATCTATCCAGGTCTCCATAGCTAAATAAAAGTTGTGCAAAACTTGGAGCAGCACCTGTGGCTTAGTGAGTAGGCCACCAGCCCCATATATCGAGGGTGGTGGGTTTGAACCTGGCCCCAGTCAAACTGCAACAAAAAATAGCCAGGTGTTGTGGCGGGCACCCATATTCCCAGCTACTCGGGAGGCTGAGGCAAGAGAATCACCTAAGAGCTGGAGGTTACTGTGAGCTGTGACACCACAGCACTCTACTGAGGGCAACAAAGTGAGACGCTATCTCTAAAAAAACAAAACAAAACAAACTTGATCCATTTCAAGCATCAATGTTGCCCTGTATCTGTCTCTTAAAAAAAGAAAAAAAATCATTTATTCAGTCATTCTAGATATACACAGACATGTACACATTTAAAGTCTACTTTGCACTACATCTTGTCATAAGGATTGTAGATACAATGACAAACAAGGTTGGTAAGATTCTTGTAGAGCCAACTTTATAGTGGGAAAATGTAATTAACAAATAAATAGAAATTATTACTAGTAAAAACACTATAGAGTATTTTAAAAGTTATGTGATTGATAATAAATCTATGGTTATTTTAAATTGGAGGGACAATGGAGGATTTCTTGAAGAATTAAGATTTAAACTGAACAGTATGTTCAAAAATGAAGACAAGAAATGATGGAGTAGAGTGGGCAAGAAGAGAAATCATATGAAATATCTTAGTATATACATATTGTCTGCAACTGAATAAGTTATGTTTATAAATATACAAGCATTTCATACAAACTTTGAAGAAACATCCAACATTTCAAACAAGCGTGTAATAGAAAAGAAAAATTAATTTAAGACATGTAGAAGGTCACTGATATTTTCTTTGTTTAGCATTCTTTGTCTTCCCTTAATACATTTAACCGCCCACCATGAAAGATCTTGAGTTCCTTAAGTGTAAGTTTTCCAACCATATGAAAAGAATGTCAACTCATTCCCTGAGACATGTGTACATAAATTTTTCTGTTGGGGCATTAGAAGCCGATGTCTGATAGCAACTTCTGAAGAAGAGATTAGCTGAGAGTGTGGAGGCAGATAGAAGTTGTTATGGGCTGAATTGTGTCCCCTCTCCAAAAATGATGTGTTGAACTCCTAATCTCCAGTACCTCAAATGTGACCTTATTTAGAAATAGGATTTTTATAGAAGTACTAAAGTTAGAAGGAACTTATTATAGATGATTCTAATTTACTATGTAATGTTCTTTTTTTCTATTTACAAAGAAAAAGCTCCAATATATCTTTTAATATTTTTGAAAAATTCCTGACGTTACAGAAGTAAACCAAAATGTTTAGTTTTACATTTACTATTCTTACACTTCCATGACAAACAGAAAAAATTATGAGCCAAATAACAAAAAAACAAACAAAAGGGAGAAGCTTATAAAACTAAATATGGATGGATTTCAGCATTAACAGCTGAACAAAAAAAGGAATTAAAATATATTAATTAAAAAATTATGAGTGGGCTGGGTGCCCATAGCTCAGTGGTTAGGGTGCCGGCCACATGCTCCAGGGGTGGGTTTGAACCCAGTCTGGCCCTGCTAAATGGAAAAAAAAAAGCCAGGTATTGCAGCAGGTGCCTGTAGTCCCAGCTACAAGGGAGGCTGAGGCAAGAGAATCGCTTGAGCCCAGGAGTTTGAGGTCGCGGTGAGCTATGACGCCACAGCACTGACTACCAAGGGCAACAAAGTGAGACTCTGTCTCAAAAAGAAAAATCATGAGTGGATGACAAAGTGTGTAGAAACTGACAATTTATAAATAGTTAAACCCTGGAATCACTCTGTTCAGAAACTACACAGATGGATCATGGGTGGTGGTGAACAGCAGAAAGGAATAATGGGTGAATCTGCATTATTCTAGCTGCTCCCCATGCCACCTGCTCCAGGGAAAGCCTGACATTGATTAGATATTGAGATAGGCTAATGCTGGCAGCAGATCCAGCGATGGTAACCTGCCTGTCAGTAGATCCTTCTACTGGGTTCCCAATTTTGATTTGCCCCCCAGACACCTGAGGGATCTCATTGATTTTGGTGCCTTGATGCCTAATGATGCAGCCGGTCAAATCATTTGGAATGGTGAGTTCCTGAGAAGTAGTCTGAGCAGAAGCATCTAAACCTGCACTGGGGCTCAGCATCCGTAGCTCAGTGGTTAGGGCGCCAGCCACATGCACCAGGGCTGGCGGGTTCAAACCTGCCAAGGCCCTGCTAAACAACAATGACAATAACAACAACAAAATAGTTGGGTGTTGTGATGAGCGCCTGTAGTCCCAGCTACTCGGGAGGCTGAGGCAAGAGAGCCATGCAAGCACAAGAGTTTGAGGTTGCTATAAACTGTGCCACCACAGCACTCTACCAAGGGCAACATAGTAAGACTCTGTTTCTAAATAAATAAATAAATAAATAAATAAATAAATAAATAAATAAATAAATAAACAAACCTGCCCTGCATTGGGTGTTGCTATCCATCATGGGAAAATGAAACTGTTCCATTGCCAACTGGTCCAGCTTGGTCAAATCCAGCTGTGAATTGCCCGTGAATGACATAGACCTGACCACTTGCAAAGATGACAGGAGAGCTGGATGGCTTGGGTCATGCCCTTGGGGCAGTGCAGGGGAACTGGGAGACCACATCGATCTGTTTGACACACTCAATGGTAGATTGCTGAGTGCCAGCCATAGTGACGGCCAGTCCCTGCCACCTGGACCTGAGCTCTTGTACTCTCATATTTCCTTGATCTTGCAACCACCTTTTGCAATGAGAGAGCCACACTGACTAGCACAGACTAACAGCCTCAGGGTAACTGGGGTCTACTGCTGCTGTGCTATTGGTCATAGAGCTGCTGATGTCCTTCTCCAGTTTGTCCATGATCATAGATAGCAAAGGCTTTGAAAATGGCTTTAGTGGATCTAGCCAAAGTGATAATTCTCTCAGGACAATTCCCTTCTGAGATGATAAATAAACCACTCTCCTGCACATCTTAACTGGTTTTCCTTTCTTCCCAATGTTTTTGCCAACTGCCTTTCCATGCACAAGTTGACAGATGGTAAAAGTAACATTTTAATCCACCTTCCATCACACCATTGTCCATGTCGAGCACTGTTCTGGGGAGCTGGACTTTGGTCAAGTCTTTGGTCACTGGTGGAAGTGAAGCCCCAAAACTGCAGGCACAAGGCAACTAGGGGAAAGGGGGAACCAGCAGGCATGGGAAGAGTGGAAGGCTGGGGTGGAACAACAGGGGCTGCAGGAAGGGGGTGGTGAAGAAGGAAAAGGAGGAAGGGGTAAGAAACCCCAGAGGGTGAAAGGGCATCACAGGCTGCAACTGCAGCTGCTTGGGCTGCTGCCTCTGCTTGTCTGATTGATGTTCTTCTAAAAAGAGAAAATTTGTACACACAGACAAACACAGAAGATGATGTGAAGATACATAGGCAGAGAATGGCCATGTGACTGATGCGATGCACCTATAAGCCAAAGAATGCCAGGAATTGCCAACAAACACCAGAAGCTGGAAGAGACAAGGAAAGATTCTTCCCCAAATCCATCCGAGAGAGCAAGGCCTTGCAATATCTTGATTTCAGACTTCTGGCCTCCAGAACCATGAGACAATACATTTCTGGTTTGGGTGCTACTTTATTACGGCAGCCATACAGAAAAACATTTTGAAGGAGATGAGAAGAGGTTAACCAAATATGTTGAGAATCTACCTTATTATAGACTGTGTAATTCAGTTCTCGATTGCAGGAAACAGAAACAAATCCAACTATTTTAGGCAGAAAATAATTTAATACAGAGAAGTAAGCACTTACAAAGTCATTGGAAAGACTGGAGGAGTGGTTATATTAGGCTGGGCGATCAGGTATGCCTCTCAGTACCATGTTGCCCAACAGACCTAGTTGGTTACTGCTATCTTTGCCTCAAATGGAAAAGTGGTCAAATAGAAAGCTGGAATACTGGCTTCAATAACACTCTGCTTTAGTTGTGATCTAGGGATCCGAAAAGCTACTGCTGCTGCCAAAACTCTCGACCCCAACTGCCAATCACCTCTTGCTGCCTAACAGGTTACCTGAAACTAAAACTTAAAACAGAAATAAACATTTCCTATCTCTTTCCTTTTCTGTTGGTTAGAAATTCACTAGGGAGTTCTGGCTCTGGAATACTCATGAGATCTAGTCATATTTTGGCTTGGGCTGCAGTCGTCTGAAGGCTTGACTGGTGCTAAATGATCTACTTCCAAGGTGGCTCATTCACATGATTAACAGGTTGGTGGTGAAAAGAAGCTACCATTCTTCTTCCATGTGGGCCCATCTGCAAGGCTATGGAGGGTCTACACTACATGGTGGCTGTCTTCACCCAGACCTAATGCTCCAAGAGACCAAACCAGTGGCAGCAATGTCTTTTATGACTGACCCTTAGAGGTCACCTATGGTTGCTTGTGTAGAATTCTGTTAGTCACATATGTCAGACCTTATTCATGGTGGGAGGAGACTATAAAAGACCATGAATGCTAGAAGACACGCATCATTAGAGGCTATCTTGGGGGCTGACTGCCACATCCTATAAAGCTAGTCTATGGACATCAAGATGCAGTTGCAGAAAAACCCAATGTTCCAAGAATGTGCTTGGCAGCAACAACCAAAGGAGGGGGAAGAGGGAGGCTCTGGTTCAGGTTCTGCTTTTAATTCTAGTTTTCTTGCTATTTCTATCCCATCTGCAATAATTTTCTAAAGTCTTCAACCCTTCAAAGTTATCAATGAAGGTTAGAATAAATTCTTCCAAACTCCTGTTAATGTTGTTATTTTGATATTCTCTCATCAATCATCAGTGTTCTTAATGGCATCTAGGAATGGTGAATTCTTTCCACAAGGTTTTCAGTTTACTTTGCTCACATCCCTCAGAGGAATCACTACTTATTGCAGTGTTAGCATATTCAAAGGGTGTTTCTTGAATAAGAAAACTTGGAAGTTGAAATTACTCCTCGATTCATGGGCTGCATAATGGATGTTGTGTTAGAAGGCACAAAAACAATGTTACTCTCTTCATCAGAACTCTTGGGTGACTAGGTGCATTGTCCATAAGGAATAATATTTTGAAAGTAATTTTTTCTGAGTTTAAAATATTCAGCAAATCATGCTATAAACAAATGTACTGTCACTCAGGCATTTTATTCCACTAGCACACGTCTTTTTAAAAATTTTTAATTTAAAAATAGTAGAATTCCACTACATGCATATATTGTACAGTGGTGAAGTCTGAGCTTTTGGTGTATCCATCACCTGAATAGTGTACATCGTACCCCATAGGTGATTTTTTATCCCTCATCACCTCTCATCCTCCCCCATTTTGAGTCTCCAATGTCCATTATACCAGTGTGTGCCCTTGTGTAAATACAGCTTAGCTCCTACTTATAAGAATACGAGGCACTTTTCTGTTCCTGAGTTACTTCATTTAGAATAATGGACTCCAATTCCATCAAAGTTGCAGCAAAAGATATTATTTCATTCTTTCCTACCAACAAGTAGTACTGCATGGTGTATATACACCACAATTTATTTACTCACTGGTTGATGGGCACTTAGTTTGATTTCATATCTTTGTGATTGTGAATTGTGCTGGAGTAAACATACAAGTACAGGTATCTTTTTGATATACCAACTTCATTACCTTTGGGTGATATAACAACTTCCCTTCCTTTGGTAGGGAGTGCAGGATTGAACTATAAGTCTATTTGTAATTTTTTGAGAAATCTCTATACTAGTATGCATATTATTACTTTTTGACTTTCCAATAATGGCCATTCTAGGCTCAGTGCCTGTAGCATGGTGGTTACGGCACCAGCCACACACACCAAGGGTTCGAACCCAGCCCAGGCCAGCTAAACAATGACAACTGCAACAAAAATAGATGGGTGTTGTGGTGGGCGCCTATAGTCCCAGTTACTGGGAGGCTGAGGCAAGAGAATCACTTAAGCTCAAGTGTTTGAGGTTGCTGTGAGCTGTGATGCCACAGCACTCTACTGAGGGCAACATAGTGAGACTCTGTCTCAAATATATATATATATAGCCATTCTAATTAGAGTAAGATAGTATCTCAGTGTCATTTTCATTTGTATGCTGCTGATGATTAGAGATATTGAGCTTTTTTTCCTGTGTGTGTGTGTTTTTGCCATTTGTATCTTTTATTTTGAAAAATGCCTGTTCATGTCATTTGTACGCTTTTTAATAGGGTTGTTTTTTATTGCTGAGTTGAGTTCCTTGTAGATTCTAGTTGTAGTTCCTTTTGTCAGACACATAGTCTGTGAATATTTTCCCTCATTCTGTAAGTTGTCTACTTACTCTCTTGATTATTTCTATTGCTGTGCAAAAGCTTTCTAGTTTAATTAAGTCCCATTTGTCTATTTTTGGTTTTATTGCATTTATTTTGGGGGTCTTAGTTATAAATTCTTTACATAGGCTAATGTCCAGAAGACTTTTTCCATAGGTTTTCTTCCAGGATTTTTATTGTTTCAGGTCTTATACATAAGTATTTAATCCTTCTTGAGTTAATTTTTCCATATGGGAGAGCTATGGATCCAGTTTTATTCTTCTTAGCATAATTCTTAAAGGCTCTAAGATTTTTGTAATGATAAATAAGCATTGGCTTCGATTGAAAATCACCAGCTATGTTATCACCTAAGGAGAGAGTTAGCCTGCCCTTTGAAGTTTTGAAGCAAAGCATTGTCTTCTCCTGTCTCACTATGAAAGTTCTAGATGGCATCTTCTTCTAATATAATCCTATCTAAATTGAAAATGCTGTTGAATGCAATCACCTTCATCAACTATCTTAGTTAAACCTTCTGGGTAACTTGCTGCATTTTTTACATCAGTATTGGGTGCTTCACCTTGCATTTATGTTACGCAGATACCTTCTTAAACTTCACAAATCAACTTCTGCTAGCTTCCAGCTTTTCTTCTGTGGCTTCCTTGACTCTCTGTCTTTATAGAATTGAAGATTTAGGGCCTTGTTT
This sequence comes from Galagoides demidoff, assembly GCA_963574575.1. NCBI lineage: Eukaryota > Metazoa > Chordata > Mammalia > Primates > Galagidae > Galagoides > Galagoides demidoff. The sequence goes on from CAUYQV010096402.1 coordinate 11,692, forward strand.
AAGAATAGGCTTTGGCTTAAAGGAATGTGGTGACTGCTTTGATTTTCTATCCAGACCACAAAAACTTTCTTCACATCAGCAATAAGACTATTTTATTATCTTATCATTTGTGTGTTCACTGGAACAGACCTTTAATTTTCTTCAAGAATTTTTCCTTTGCTTTCACAAGTTGGCTAACTGCCATAAGAGTCCTACCTTTAGGCCTGACTTGGCTTTCAGCTTCTTCACTAAGATTAATGATTTCTAGCTTTTGATTTAAAGGGAGTAATACCCTTTCACTAGAATACTTAGAAGCCACTGTAGGATGGTTAATTGGCCAAATTTCACTATTGTGAGTCTCAGGGATTAGGACAGTCTGAGGAGAGAGAGAGAGAAAGTCCAGTTGATACAATAGTCAGAACACATACAACATTATCAATAAAATTTGCCATCTTACATGGGTACGGCTCATGGCACCCTAAAACAATTATAATAGTAACATCAATCACCATAGCATGTATAATAATAATAAAGTTTCAAATATTTTGAATAATTATCAAAACCCTTGAGACACAAAGTGGGAACACACTGTTGAAAAAATGGTGTACATAGACTTGCTCAATGGAGGGTTGCCACAAACCTTCAATTTACAAAAAGGGCACTATCTATGAAGCACAATGAAATGAAATGCAAAACCAGGTATGCTTATAGTACTAAAACCAATGTGTTCATTTTAATATATTTTACATGTTTACTCATGAGGTACAATTTATAAGGAGTAGTGAGGCCATGATAGATGTTATGACTGGACAAAAATTGAAGAATCAGGTAATTGGCACTATCCAGACACTGATGGATTATGTTTACAAGAACTACATACATATTTGGATGGACTATATGCAATTCCGAGCATGCTAGCTGCATTTCCATTCCTTTACCTCCCTTTCAAGAAAGCATTTTTGAATGCAACTAAATGAAGGTTATACCATTGTGGATTAATCTGGAATCCATTTTATTTTTAAACGACTATTATTTAACCAACTAAAACAGTGGCAAATCACTTATATACCTCCCAACTAATCAACCCCCAGAATGAAACTGAGAATTGCTGCTCTAATGAGGGAAAGAGAGAGCAAATATAGAAGAAATTTGAACAGAAGAGATTGAGCAGAGTAGGAGAAGAGCTTTTCATGTTCTCAGAGTAAGGACTGCACTTCTCAAGTGGAAGTTGTTTCATCTTTCACTCCACCGGGCACCTCAGAGCTAGAACTTGGTTGTGGTGCTCTTAACTTCCCATTGCCAATTCCAAACCATTTCTCTTCTTTCCTTCACAAAGCCAAGCTCTTTTTTCATTTTAATTTCTTAAATGTTGAAAATTTTTACTCATATACAACAGTAGAGGGAACAGTATACAGAATCCTTATCTGCCCATCATCTAGACTAACAGTTATTAAGATTTTGCCATAATTGCTTTCTCCCCCTTTTTTGCTGAAAAATTTTAAAGCAAATCCTAGATATCATGTCATTTCATCCTTACACATCAGTGTACATTAAGAACACTGTCATTTTTTTCGCTATAACCATGACGCAATGATTACAGCTAATAAAATTATTATGGATGTATTGACATCATTTAACCTAATCCAAAATCAATTGTTTCACATGTGTCTATCTACAGATGACTTGACTAAATCAGAATTTAGCCAATTCTATACAATCCAGATGGCTGTTATACCTCCTACGTGTCTTTCAATCTAGAACAGCAACACTCCCCTCCCTCACTGCCCTTCCCAAATGCCATTTGTTTGAATCAGGTCAATTGTCCTATTGAATGTCCCATATTCTAGATTGATCCATTTGCTTTTTTGTGGCATCATTTTACTTTTCTCAGTAGTGCTTATATTTCTTGTAAACAGGAAGTTACTTCTTATGGCTTTGTGATCATTAGGTTTAACATTTTGGGCAAGAATACTTGCTAGGAGGTGCTGCTCTGCATACTGTATCACATTAGAAGGTACATAATATTTAGCTGTCCTGTTTTTAGTGATGCTAAGATTGATCATTGTTTTCAAATTTGACTGACCATAGTCTAATTTCCCCATTGTAAAATTGTCCATTAACCTTTCTCCTAATAGTTACATGTAAGATGATCAGAGCCTAAATAAATTATATTTTACTAGAGGTTACAAAGTAATGATTTTTAAAACTTGCTTGTTGGCTCAGTGCCTGTGGCTCAATCGGCGAGGGTGCCAGCCACGTACACCCAGGGTGGCGGGTTTAAATCCCCAGCCCGGCTGCCAAACAACAATGATGGCTGTAACCAAAAAATGGCCGGGCGTTGTGGCGGGCGCCTGTGGTCCCAGCTACTTGGGAGGTGGAGGCAGGAGACTCGCTTG
>CAUYQV010096407.1:0-11363 GCA_963574575.1 Galagoides demidoff
GCTCTCTACCCAGGCAACAGCTTGAGGCTCTGTCTCAAAAAAAAAAAAAAAAATCACGTTGTCTACCTTATATATGATTTTTGTTCATTAATCATGCCTCAATAAAGCTGGAAGAAAAGAAAAACTACAAAGTCTCAGCAAGTACAATATGTTTATATAAATACTTATAAATACAATAACTGAAATAAAAAGCTCAGTGGATGGGCTCAATAGCAGCATGGAGGTGATAGAGGAAAGAATCAGTAAACTAAATAATAGAACGACAGACGTTACTCAAGCCTAACAACAAAAAGAAAATGGAATTTAAAAAAATAAGGAACAGATCAGTGTAGAAGGCAAGGCTCAGCTTCCTTCATTGGGCTTCCACACCCTTTTTTTCATCTGACAGCTTGAGTAAGGGTTTAACTAGAAGGTATTTCTGTGGTTCCTCCAATATCTGTCAAAAATAAGTTGGAGGTGGGCTAATTAACTGATCATAGTGCATCAAAGCCCTGGTTCCTGCCTCTTCTCCCTTGAGCCTTGATCTTGTCTATTTGATTGTGATATTTCTTCCTCCCACCTTAGCTTGTAAAGCAATGGGATACAGCCAAGGTGATCACTTATCTGGGATGACAGCGAGTAAACATGAAAAATGTGCTGGGGAACACAAAAGGACAGTGATCAGAAAGGCTTTTTCTTTCAACCTAAATCATAATGTTTTGGGCGTCGGCTAGAGTTTTCCAAGTTATTTATAACTGTCCGTCCCTGTTAGGGGATATATGTTTTATCTTAAAATAGGTAATCTTTTCTAATCAAATGATAAATGTGTGTGTTCCAAATGGAAGCCACATAGTTAGCCATTTCATTAACAGAAGTTCAGGTAAATAATGGAAATATTACCAGCATGACACTGGATCTGGTGCCTCAAGATGTTCAGTGTTTGGACCTTGGAGCTATTTGAATTTTCTTGGTAGAAGACCCTTCATGTTAGAGGTCGTCTTCATGACCTAAGCCTTTTAGAATGATATTCAAGGTCCTCTTATTTCCAGCAGCTAATTAATTGAGCATGTAGGAAGTTATGGTGTGTGTCTCCTTGGAGTTCATGTTGTGTAGGCTCCGCATCTGGCTCTTTCTCTCTAATCCTTCTTGAGGGATCCCAACAGGGTACCTAGGCCCTAGACTTAGTGGGTGCCTGATACTCATTTCCTCTTCCCACTTAGGGAAATTCACAGACTGTTAGCTGGCAGGAACCTACTTACTCTTTCTCAATCTTGGTTGCTCTTTACCAATATCTGGGAAAATAAGACATGCTAACGCCTGGGCCCCACCTCTAGAGATTCTGACCTTTTCACACCAACACGATATCTCCATTGTTTTTGTTTTTACCTCCATTTAGTAGATAGAGACACTGAGGCTCAGATTAAGTTTTTCCCAGACCCCTTTGTTGCTTGTGGCAGAGAAGATTCAAACCCAGCTTCCCTGAGTTTAAAGTCCTGGATCTTAGATGTCCTGGAGCTAGGCCCAGACATGGGTTGGTTTCCTTTCTTTTCATCAGTGGTTCTCCGGCCTGACTGAGTGTTAGAATCAGTTGGAGAGTTTTTATTTATTTATTTATTTTAATAACATGAGCACCTGGGCTGAATCGCTGAGCTTCTGGCTTAATTGGTCTGGCATGGGGTCAATGCACAGATGAGCTTTTTAATATCTCCAGGTGATTGGAGTGGGCATCCAGGGTCTAGCACCACTATTTAGGAGCAAACAAATGGAGCAAATTTTGCAGAAAAGGGTCCCAATGCCCAGAGGTAAGAGGTGAGTTGGAGGGTGTGCCAGGGCAGCTCATGTACTGTCCCATGTTTTGACACAGACTGGGCATCTGGTCAAAGGGGGCCATCCCTCTATTTATTTATTTACTTATTTTTGGTTTATGTCATGTTTAAAATATAGTTTAACTGGTTGAGGAATTTAGAAACTGTGAGATGCATGGAGAAGTCCAGATTTCAGACTTCACTAGAAAGATAGGGTCTGGTAACACTTGGCTGGATCAAGCTGGTGACAGAATTGTCCTTTCCAGTTAGACATGTCCTCACTGCCTTCCTGCTGGCATTCCCACTGCTGGCCTCCGTGGGCACAGGACTTCGCAACTAGTGTGTTGCCATCATTATTGCCCGGTGGCATCCTCCATCATAGAGACTGGTGTGCTTAGTTGCAGATGCCTTAGGGCAGTGGTTTTTAACCTGACAGCAATTCTGCCCTTTAGGGCTATCTGGCAATGTCTCAGGATAAGTTTGGTTGCCGCAGCTGGAAACAGAGGGTGGGATGAGGGACAATGCTCCTCACATCTAGCAGATAGAGGCTGGAGATGCTGCTAAACATCCTACGTCACACAGGACAGGCCCACAAATGAGAATGACTTTGCTTTGAAGGTCAATAGTGCTGAGAAACTCTGCCTTAAGGATGGTGTCTGTGTCTCTCTCTTATCTCTGAATCCCCCAGGACCCTACCCAGCTTATGGCACATAGTAGATGGTCAATTAAATGCCAGCTGGCTGCCTAACTTGTCTCAGACGGTGTTGGCTTTCCCCCATGTTCCCGCTGAGTTTAGGCCTAATGTGTAGTTGCTTTGCTCTGAGTGCACCATATGGTCCCACAATAAACAAGAGCGTCAATAAAAAGCTTGCCATATTCAAAGTAAGTGATCTTATGAATGAAATCCAGAGCAGGGACACCATTATTTCATTTGAAGAAGGAGACTAATTAAACACAAGATTGCAGCAAGCACATTTGTTGGGAGATCTGGAGGCATTCTGCTGTGGGAAGACTCATCGCTCATTCCCAGAGAAGGGGAATAGGGAGGAAGTCTTTATCATGCTTTTAATAAGATCAAAGGTGTTCTTAAGATCAAGCCTTTCATTAACTGGGTGAAGAATGATACTGACCTAGTGGGACGTTTCAGGCGGCATCAATTAATTATGAATGCTGCAAACGGTCTGCCTGGCAGCCAGCTCCCATGCCTTTGCAGGGAAGGGCCAGACAAAATTCAGTTCATGCTCTGAGAGAGTGGATGTTAAGAAGCAAAAGCTGGGGCTGAACAAGGCTCTGTGTCTCCTGGGGACCACTTGGAAATGGGGACCATGCTGTGTGTTTGGCTTGGCCTGACCTTCATGTGCCTGCTGAGTTCAGGATGAGGTGGCCAACCTGGTTTACTGGGGACTCTCTTGACTTTAGTGCTGAAAATCCTGTGTCCTGGGAAACCCCTTCTTGGGATGTGAAAAGTCCTGATTGTCAGGGATGCCTATAGAAGGCTGTGGGAAAAGTACAAAACCCACCCTACGGCTCTAAAGACAGGGCTGAATGCAACATCTAGTCAGTGTCAAATGCATATCATTTGGTCATTTGCCTTCTGTAGCTGTGGTTGCTGTTTTTGCCCTTGACCTTTTGAAGGTGCCCTTTGCTCACCCTTGTTTCACGTTCAGTCTGAAATAAACAGGAACAAAATGTGACCCCTGGCGTCAGGTATCTGGCTGGGTGTGTTCTCCTGCATAAGCTCATAACAGCCCTGTAGCCTGGGGAAAGCTCCCCAACCGCTCCAAGACTCTTTTCCCATGTGTACAACAGGGAGAGTAAGAGGATCCCCAGAGGCTTGTAATAAGCATTTAATAACACAACTCCATAAAATGCTGACTGAAAAGTTCGGTTCAGGATAAGTGATCAATACATGTTAGTTGTTCCATTAATAAAATAATTTTGCTACTTCTCTGAAAATTGCTGTCACTGTTGGTGCCAGCAGCCAGGTGGGTGTGTTTGGGCAGGATGGGACAGTTCAGAGCTCTTCCCCGAGCACCTTTCCCACAAGCACTTGCTCTTGTGTCAATGCACAGGGATGACAGGGACTTCTCTGGTGTGTGGCAGAAAGACATGGGTGGGGTGAATGTCTTGGACCCTGTTCCCTGGTGACCTGAACTCTCGATGTCTGAGCTAGGACTTGGGGGTGGCAGTGGGGAGTGGAAAGGAGACCCTGAGTTTAGAAGCACAGTAGACTCACCTGCCCTTCTCTCTAGAGGGCTCCCTGCCATGCAGGATGGCATCAGATAGGATAGAAGGGTGATGTGGATCCCGAACGTTTGGGGGTACTGTCTTCTTGGCTATACCCACCTCAATGAGACAGGCAATGGGTCTGCAGCCCTGGAAGCCTCAGAGAACACAAGCCCCACCTAGCTCAGGTCTGATCCCCTCTTTCTTTCACACCCCCCAAATTTTAATTTGTGTAAAATTAGTGTTATTTACTTCATAAATTATTGGTTGAATTCACCAGTATAACTTCCGAGGCAAGAATAGATTTCTCTCATCTTCCTTAGTTCTTTCCTTCGACGTATTTTACGTTTAGTTTGCTCTTCTTTATCTACTTTCTTGAGACAAAAGGCGAGGTCATTAATTTGAGAATTTTGTTATTTTTCTAATACATAGTATAGGCATTTAGTGCAATAAAATTTCCCCTAAGTACTGTGCCTTTAGTGGTAGTCAACACATTTTTACATCACATTTCATTTTAATTCTATTTCCCCATGATTTCTTCTTAGTTAGACCTCTGAGTTATTTAGAAATTTGTCATTTATTCTCCAGACATTTGAGGACTTTCCAGAGATCTTTCTATTATTGATTTCTAGTTAAATTCTGTTGCAGAATGAGAAAATACTTTGTAAGACTTGAATTTTATATTGGTTGAGACTTATTTTAAGGAACAGAATTTTGGTAAAGGCTCTATACACACAAGAAAAAAAGTATGTATAGCATTTGTAAATTTGGAAAAATTTCAGCCATAATTAAACAGTTTTTTACCATGATTCTTGCCCTCCTTTCTCTTCTCCTTCAGAGACTCAATTACACGTGTATGCATATTAGGCTGCTTGAAGTTGTCCTGCAGTTCACTGATGCATTGCTCAGTTGTTTTTTTTTTTTTGAGACAGAGTCTTACTATGTTGCCCTCCATAGAGTGCTGTAGCATCAAAGCTCACATCAGTCTCAAACTCTTGGGCATGAGCGATCCTCTTGCCTCAGCCTCCCAAGTAGCTGGGACTACAGGTGCCTGCTACAACATCTGGCTATTTTTTGGTTATACTTGTCATTGTCGTTTGGCAGGCCTGGGCTGGATTTGAACCCACCAGCTCCAGGGTATGTGGCTGGAGCCCTAGCTGCTGAGCTATAGGTGCCGAGCCCACATTGCTCATTTTTAAAAAAATTCTTTTTTTCTCTTCATTTTTTAATTTTAGACAGTTTTTATTACTATGTATTCTATATGGCCTCTTCTGTCATTGACACCATCAAATATATTTTTTATCTTAGACATTGTGGTTTCAATCTCTTGGTTTGAGTCTTTTTATATCTTCCATGTATTTACTAATGTTTCAAGCATATGAAATATAGTTTTCAAGAGGTTGAACATACTGTTTTTTTTGTTTTTTTGTTTTGAGACAGAGCCTCAAGCTATCCCCCTGGGTAGAGTGCTGTGGCATCACAGCTCACAGCAACTTCCAAGTCCTGGGCTCAAGTGAGTCTCCTGCCTCTGCCTCCCAAGTAGTTGGGACCATAGGTGCCTGCCACAACGCCCAGCTAGTTTTTTGGTTGCAGCCATCATTGTTTGGAGGGCCAGGCTGGATTCGAACCCACCATCTTAGGTGTATGTGGCTGGTGCCTTAGCCACTTGAGCCACAGGCGCCGAGCCTGAACATACTGTTTTAATGCTCTAATATAATAATTATTTTTTTTTGAGACAGAGTTTCACTATGTCACCCTGGGTAGAATGCTGTGGTGTCACAGTTCACAGCAACCTCAAACTCTTGGGCTTAAGCAATTCTCTCGCCTCAACCTCCCCAATAAAGGGACTACAGGCCCCCACTCCAATGTCCACCTGTTTTTTGGTTGTAGTTGTCATTGTTGCCTGGCAGGTCCGGGCTGGATTTGAATCCACCAGCTCTGGTGTATGTGGCTGGTGCCCTAGCCGCTGAGCTACAGGCGCCACACCTCAGCCCTCTCTCTTTAACTTGGGGATCCTCAGGGATCCTCAGGTGCTACCTGAATGCTCCCCTTTATACTGGGGAATTGTGAATGTTCATCTGGTCTGTTTCCTGACTCTCTGGGATCACTGTCTTTCATTGTCTGATGTTCAACCTCTTGAAAACTATTATTTCCAATATTTTTTACAGTTTTTTGGTGTCATTGTTGCTGGAGACAGGGTGTTGCTCTGTTTCCCAGGCTAGAGAGTTTAGGGAACAGGATTTTATGTGGTCAGATTCCACCTATATTCTCCTTTAAGCTCACTCTTGTGATTGCAAGCATCAGAACATTTTCTTATCTTTCTCTTCTTATCTAATCTACTTTTACAGAGTGTTGTGATGACCTCCATGCTTTCCTCTGAATTCTGTGACTTAATACATTCTATTTTTACTTACTAATCTTGATTGACTTTCATCCTCTAATGTAATTTATTTCTCTTCTGACCAATACTCAGTGATTACACACAGCACCCTTTTTTTTTATCCTCACACCCATCAACTAAGGAACTAGGAGCACTGCTCTGCTATCTTCAGGCTCACTCTTGTTGCCACTGTGGTGTTTTTCCCCTCCAAGCTCTTCTATAACTTTAACTCCAGGGTTTTCATTTTCTCCTTCTTTTCCTGTACTGTCCTAGCCCAAACCTTCCTCAGCAGTGGCCTGTAATGACCCCCTACTGTACACATGATGCCATGTGCCATATGTCTATGAAGCACAGTTCTGATCACAACACACCTCACACATCTTTAGTGATGCCCATTGAGATTTTTGAGTTCTTTCCTCCATAAAGCCTTTCTCCATTTACTAGTTGGATGTATTTCCTCCTCTGTTCCTCCATGCGGGAGTCCTCCAATCATCGTGCATATCACTTTGTTCCTTATAAAGAACTTTTTTTTTTTTTGAGACAGAGTCTTACTTTGTCACCCTCAGTAGAGTGCTGTAGCATCACAGCTCACAGCAACCTCCAGCTCTTGGACTTAGGCAATTCTTTTGCCTCAGCCTCCCAAGTAGCTAGGACCACAGGTGCCCGCCACAACGCCCGGCTATTTTTTTTGTTGCAGTTTGGCTGGGGCCAGGTTTGAACCTGCCACCCTCGGTATATAGGGCTGGCACCCTACTCACTGAGCTACAGGCGTTGCCCCCTTATAAAGAACGTCTGTCTCCGTACTAGTCCACAACCTCCTTAAAAGTGCATCAGCATCAAAGCCCTTCAGAGAACCTTGGATATTAGGTGCCCACAAAATGTTCCACATGCCATCTTATCTCTCCTACTGAAATAGGCCCTTTTCTCTACATTTCAGGGTAGGTAGCCACTGACACACTGACCTTTGGGCCATATAGCTCCAAAGCAGAAAGTATCAGGAGTAGTTACTGGTCCAGCCTAGGCAGCACAGCCTTTTCTGGTTCAACCTCATCGAGGAGAATTAGATACTACGATGGGTCACAAGTCCCAGATGTGGAAGTAAATGTGGAAGGAGGATTGGGAGGCTTTCATGTCAGGCTAATGATGTGATAGCAGTGGACACCATTCTTCCCTACATCCGGGACATGGCTGCTCAGGTCAGTGGCTCAGTTTTGAATTGATGTCTCCATGGACTCTACACCTAATTCTGGATCCTGAAAGCCCATCTACTTTGTCTGAACTTAGGTGTGATTTTAACCATTTTGAAACTCCTCTAAAAATCATATTGAAATAAATGTGATCACATGATCTATCAAATGTGGACACAGATTAGCATGTTCCTACTTCCTCATATAAAAGTATTATATCCCTGGGTATCTATTTCATAAATGCCTTCATATATGATTAAACATGTATAATTTGAACTTCTTGTGGGAAGGGCAGTCTGGATTAGAGAAACTTCTGAAGCCTAATGTATGTTTCAAATGTTTCACATTTTCTTATTATTGATTAGCGTTCTTAACTACAGACAAACAAAATCCACCCTGGCCTGTTCAAGTAGAAGTGATTTATTAGAAAATCCAGTCAGCCCACAGGATGGTTGGAACGGCTGAAAAGACAAAGTAGAGATACATTCTCTAAGACTATCTGGTAGCACTGGGCCAGCAAGGGACCTGCTGTCTCTCCATGGTCAGAAAGTTGCTGAATGAGGAGGTTGCCTGCTCCAGTTCCTGTCTCCAGAACTGTACCACCCTGCCAGGATCCATGCCAGCACCTCTCTCTCTCCACACACAATTCCTTTCTAAGTCCCAGTCCCAGTCCCAGTTTGTGAAAACTTCTCTCTCTCTCCATGGAACTTAGTTCTCGGTCAAGGTCATGTGCACATACATGTGACTATTGGACTTGAATCAGCCCTGAAGCTCTAGCTGCAAATGAGTCTAGAAACGTTAGAGTGTGAACTTGCCAGCCTCTGTGCAGAAGGACAGGGTGGGGCAGATGTTGAATGGGCAGCTTCCCTGCTTTTGCTCCCCAAGATGCCTCACACAGAGAAGGTGCTTGAGAGATACTGGTTTAAGTGTGTGTGTGTGATACCAGAAAACACTAGACCCTAATTCATGACTAGAAGATAATTCTAAGTCCCCCCATATATTTGGGCATCACTTTCTTTATCTGTAAGATTATGGGGCTTGATTAAGGAGTCTCAAATGTCCCTTCCAGCATAGTCCACAACCCTTACAGAGAAGGAAATAAATGACTCAATAGAAGAAACTTTCACTTTTGATTTATTGGTGCCTATTTCCCTAAAAGGATGTGAAGAGATGATTGCTCTAGACATTCCTCGTACACCCATACACATCTTTGCCTAAGGGAGAATGTCTGTGATTTTATTTATTTATTTATTTATTTAGAGACAGCATCTCACTTTGTTGCCCTTGGTAAAGTGCTGTGTTGTCACAGCTCACGGTGATCCTCTTGTCTCAGCCTCCCAAGTAGCTGGAACTATAGGCACCCGCCACAACACCCCACTATTTTTTTGTTGCAGTTGTCATTGTTGTTTTAGCTGGCCTGGGCAGGGTTTGAACCCACCAGCCTCAGTGTATGTGGCTGGTGCCCTACCCACTGAGCTATGGGCACCACCAAGTGTGATTTTTTTTTTTTTTTGAGACAGGGTCTCGCTCTGTTGCCCTTGGTAGAGTGCCATGGCTTCTCAGCTCATGGTAACCTCCAGATCTTGGGCTTAGGTGATTCTCTTGCCTTAGCCTCCCGAGTAACTGGGACTACAGGCACCTGCCACAATGCCTGGCTATTTTTTGTTGCAGTTTGGCTGGGGCCGGGTTTGAACCCGCCACCGGCTTATATGGGGCCGGCACCCTACTCACTGAGCCACAGGAGCCACCCAAGTGTAATTTTAAAAGCAAAACTTGTTAGTGATTTGGAAAACCAGGGAAGTTCCCTTCTGTCACCCTTGCTACATATTGCAAAGCAGTTCTCATTTTGGGGCCTAGAATATCCTGTGCCTTTATGCTAGATGAAATAAGTAAAGCAAATAAGACTTAGGGGGCTTGGTGCAACACATGGCCTGAATGATCTCATGGTAAAAATCTAATTTTGTTTCCAGTTATTTGGGGTTATAGATAGGATTATATCTCTTGGGCACAGAAAGTTGTTAACAAGAAAGGGGCCTCTTAATCCTTCTCCCAGTTTTAATGAGACACTGTAAAATGCCTTTTGCTGGTGAACAGCAAGTATCAGCCGGGTGTGATTAGCAGGCTTCTGTGGCAGGCTTGCTGTGGTACTGCTGCCCCAGTTGTTCACCAGCCTAATCCTGTCTGACTGTCACGGGGCAGAAATTGACAAAGATGGCTTATGGCTTCCCTCAAATTACAGACTGATGAGTGACATTTGAGATCCTTCATACCACAGCCTACACAATGGCATGTGGGATGAGTTCTTAGAAATCAGCCACCAAATATTAGTGCAATCCCTCCAATATATATAGAGTTTCACTGTCAGTGTAGAGGAAGGTCTCCTGTTGAAATCAGAACTTCCAACCTGGTAGAATGATAGGAGAGAACTGGGAGCCCTCCTTCTCCCTCACTCTCCTCCTTCTATTTGCTGGTATCTGCTCTGGTCAGTGGGGAGGTGGCAAGAGATAAAATGTAGTTTCTTTCTTTTTTTTTTTTTTTAAGAGACAGAGTCTTACTTTATCACCCTCAGTAGAGTGCTATGGCATCACAGCTCACAGCAACCTCAAACCCCTGGGCTTAGGCGATTCTCTTACCTCAGCCTCCTGAGTAGCTGGAACTAAAGGCACCTGCCACAATGCCCAGATATTTTTTGTTGCAGTTTGGCCGGGGCCAGGTTTGAACCTACCACCCTCAGTATATGGGGCCGGCGTCCTACCTACTGAGCTACAGGCACCACCCAAGATGCAGTTTCTGTCTGCAAGGAGCCCAGGGAGTAGGAGTAACAGATGGGTTGTATTGATCGGTTATTGTGGCCTAACAAAAAACCTCAAGATGAGGTTCAAGAATAAGTGTTTAGGGCGGCGCCTATGGCTCAAAGGAATAGGGCTCTGGCCCCATATGCTGGAGGTGGTGGGTTCAAACCCAGCCCTGGCCAAAAATTGCAAAAAAAAAAAGAATAAGTGTTTATTTTGTTCATGCATCTTAGCTGGAGGTTGGCTGATCTGGGCTGGTTAAAGCTGGGTGGCTTGGCTGGGGTGTGTCTTCTCCATGTGGCTTTTGTTCTCCTCTTAGTATGAGCAGGCCTGGCAGAGCATGTCATCCTCATGGGGAGGGTAGAAGTTCACCAGTGCCAGCAGAAACAAGCCAGGCTTCGTAAGGTCTAGTCATGGAATGGGGCGAGCTGTCACTTCTGCCTCATTCCATTGGCCAAAGTAAGTCACATGACTTAGAGCTCAAAAATCAAAGGGTGGGTCAATATGCTCCTCCCTGATGGGAAGAATTCAAAAGGTATATGACAAAGGGTGTTGATGTGGGGCGATAATGCAATTGGTCACATTTATTAACCAATAAAGCAATAACACATTGTATCAGAACTCTTTCAGGCTCGGCGCCTGTGGCTCAAGCGGCTAAGGTGCCAGCCACATACACCTAAGGTGGCGGGTTCAAATCCAGCCCAGACCTGCCAAACAACAATAATGGCTGCAACCAAAAAAAAAATAGCCGGGCATTGTGGCGGGCACCTGTGGTCCCAGCTACTTGGGAGGCTGAGGCAGGAGACTCGCTTGAGCCCAGGAGTTGGAGGTTGCTGTGAGCAGTGAAGCCATGGCACTCTACCCAGGGGCTCAGCTTAAGGCTCTGTCTCAAAAAAAAAAAAAAAAAAAAAGAACTCTTTCAGATGCAAATATCAGAAACTCCTATTGAATAAGCCAGAGCTGAAGGGGAGTTCACAGACCCTGCAGCCATCTG
>CAUYQV010096410.1:0-28439 GCA_963574575.1 Galagoides demidoff
GTGATGGGCACCTGTGGTCCTAGCTACTTGGGAGGCGGAGGCAGGAGACTCGCTTGAACCCAGGAGTTGGAGGTTGCTATGAGCTGTGATGCCATGGCACTCTACCCAGGGGGATAGCTTGAGGCTCCATCTCAAAAAAAAAAAAAAAAAAAAAGATATAGAAAAATAAGTAAATGAAACAACATAGTCTGTCTCCCTTGTCCTGTAAACAAAAAACCCAGAAAACAGATTTAAGAGTTGAGGCAGGTGAAATCAGGTGTAGGGGTTGAGTTGCCTACTTCAAAGTGCCCAGCTGATGTAACTTCACTTGCTACCCTGACTATTTCTGTGTGGGGGGAAATGAAGACTCCAGGCTCAGAGGAGAGGCTTGGATGCCTATGACAGGGCTCCCTAAAGACCTTGAAAACTTCCAGGGCAGGAGAAGTTCACAGTTGGGAGATTGACATGAGAGACAATGCAGCTGGGGTAATGTACAATTTATTTCCTGCCACTGCCCTTGGCTTCATACTAGGCTCTCACTTCCTCCCAGTTGTCAGGACATGATGTGTTTGTTTTGTTGTGTTGTATGACAAACACGAGTGAGAAGCTTTACTTATTTTTCTGTATTTAGCTCCATTCATATAAATTCTGTTTTTTGTTGTTTTGTTTTCTTCAGCTGATGCAAGTCAGTAATTTTTATTGCAACTGGAAGACAATACGTCACAGAAACTTTATGGTGGGTCTGGGGGAAAGTGTGATTTTTAAGAAATGGTGAAATACTTTGTCTTTGGTGATGTGAATACCCATGAAGAATACAAAATGCATGTAGGGGAAGCTTCCACAGCTCACTCAGGTGTGGCTGACTGAGGCTGCCTCGTGATCTGCCTCTACAGCCCTGAATCCCTTCGTGCTCCAAACCTTTAACTCTGTCCTTTCTCGTGGGCACTGCTGGAGTCTGGTTCTGAAACAAGAACTTGGATAGTATCTTTTCTTCTAAAATCCTTCTATAAATTGCCTCACGGTCACAGGCCTTGATGAGAACGCAAAATGATACAGCTCTTGGGGAGGAGAATTTAGCAACATCTAGCATGATTATACCTACATTATCTTTTGACTGGGAACTGCCTTTCTAGGAATTTATCCCAAAGCTACAATTGGCAAAAATACAAAATGCAACACCTATGCCCAATACCATTCATTGACAGGCAGCATTATTTATGAAACTGGAAATTTCATTCATGACCACCAATAGGGGACTATTTGAACAAGTAGGGTGCCGCCTACTGAAATGGTACAAAGTTTAAGAAGGAGAGATGGGCCAGGTGTGGTGGCTCACACCTGTAACGTCAGCATTACAGGAGGCCAAGGCAAGAGGATTGCTTGAGGCCAGGAGTTCAAGACTAGCCTGAGCAACATGGTAAGACCCTATCTCTACAAATGTAGAAAAATGAGCGGGGGTATGATGGTGGGGGCATATAGTCCCAGCTACTTGGGAGACTAAGATGGGAGGATCCTTGAGTCCAAGAGTTCAAGGCTATAGTGAGCTATGATAATGCCACTGTGCTCCAGCCTAGGTGACAGAGTAAAACCCTATCTCAAACAAACAAACAAACAAAAGCCCATATAGTTATGTGGATACACACACACACACACACACACACACACATACCTCCGGGTTTTTTTGCTCAGTGGCTTGAGCAAAAAGAGGCCAAAAAATCCTAGGATTTAAAATAGAGTACAGACAATCCTCACTTTGTACAGACGTGCAGGGCCATAAAAATGATCGCGCAAAATGAAAACATGCCAAGTGATCTTAATAATCAACAGAAAAAATTATAATTGTTCTGAGACCTTTAAAAACTTTTGTCAAAACTTCAAAAATTCTCTGTCAGTTAAATGTATAGAGAAATAAAAATATAGCACAACTAATATTCATTTAGCATCAATTAATTTGACATGTTAGAAACATTGAGAATCACAGTGTTTTCAAGAGTAGCCTGAGCAGTGATGGCCTCTCCTTCCAGTGTCGGTGACCCTGGAGCTCATGCCTTTCTATACCTGGGGGGATTGTCACACTCTTCTCTAAGTGCGAATCAACTGCCATCCTTTGTGCTTCAATGTCAAGTATTTCTGAGATTCCCTTAATGTGATTAAGTTTTTTTTTTTCCTTTTTTTGCCCTTGTGACTTCCTCTGGGACATCCTGATGCGCTGTGTCCCAACTGCTTTCCTCACTAAGTTCAGCTTCACTAAGTTGCTCTGGGTGTAGATTCAGTCCCAGGAACAGCCGTGGGGTTCACATACCCACAGTAAGCTATTTCTTCTATAACTCTATTTACATTTGATTGGAAATTCACTTCTTTTTTCTTTTCTTTTCTTTCTTTTTTGAGACAGAGCCTCAAGCTATCCCCCTGGGTAGAGTGCCATAGTGTCATAGCTCACAGCAACCTCCAGCTCCTGGGCTCAAGTGAGTCTCGTGCCTCAGCCTCCCAGGTAGCTGGGTCCACAGGTGCCCACCACAACGCCTGGCTATTGTTTGGTTGCAGCCGTCATTGTTGTTTTGGTGGGCCTAGGTTGGATTTGAACCCACCACCTTAGGTGTATGTAGCTGGCACCTTAGCCACTTGAGCCACAGGCACTAAGCCTGGAAATTCACTTCTAACCATATTATCTTTGTGTCTTTTTGAAATGTGTATAGATCTGGGCGGGGTACAAGTGTGGATTTGTTACACCGATACATGGTGTGGTGGGGAAGTCTGGGCTTCAAGTGTAACCCTCACCCGATTAGTGTGTTGTAATCAGGTCATTTCTCATCTTACTCCCCCATCTTTCCCCCTTTCCAAGTCTCCCTCCCTGTCCATGTCCCTGTGTACTTGTTACTAACTCCCACGTAGAGAAGTTGATTCCCTCTTTTTTTTAAACCTTACTCTTATTCCCTCCTTTGAGGATCCACTTTTGTACACACTTGCTATCTGTATGTGACCTGAGTAGCAGCTGTCCAGTGACCAGTAGGAGACTATAGGAGAAGTGATGTGATTGGTCACTTGATCATGGTGTGCATCTGTTACTTACACAGCGATTCAGGAACTGAAGAGTTAGAAGCATGGTTTGTATTTCATGCAATTATTCGTGGCTAATGTATTGCAGTAGCTGCTATTCACACCATGTTGTTGGGGGACTGATAACTGAAATTTGTGTGTACTGGAACTATGCAGAGTCTAGGATGTGAGAATATTGTATCCAATTGGATTATATTTCTTAATTTTTGATAATGACCTAATTTTGCAATAATGTCACCCATGTATTTTCATCCTAATATACATTTTTAAGTTTATTTGCCCAAAGGTATCATTGCTAATAAAGTTTTATTAGACTAATTAGTTTCTGACAATTTCTCCCCAGCCTTTTTCCTTTTTCTGGGTCAAAAATTATCCCAACAGTATTTTCCTTTCCTGCATTCTTAATTTTGATAGTGCGGGTAAAACTTATAGATGCAATCTTAAATTCTATATTTAATTTTATGTCCATTTATCCCTGAATGTATTTTGCTGCCCATGGTGGCCTTCTAGTTAGTTATAATTAATCTCAGTTTGGATTTAGTCTTTCAAATGGGGCCCTTGTTTTCCTTCTCCTGGTCTCTGTGTAAACACCTGTCAGGAGCAGGATGCACCAGGAATTCCAGGCAGAGGTGCGTAGACCTCCCTGCAGGGGGCTGCCCACTGCTCATTGCACAGATCTGGGGAGTCCAGATTCTCTTTGGTGGGAACAGAAGTTTGACCTCTGATCAGTGGTGCTACTTGCGGTGTGTTTTGTGAATTTAACTATCAGCTTTCTCCCAGAGTAGAGTAGCCCAGAGGTATGCGAGGATGAAAGCAGTGAGTCCCCCCAGAAAGATGTTCCAGCATTTTTTTTTTCCTCCTTGAAATGAAGAACATAGAACAAGAGTCAAATCTGTAGAAAGATGGGGTTAGATTGTCCCAGAGCACGGATGTTGATGATAAGGAAGAAGTGACTTTTCTAAGGGAGATTTCACTATAGAAATTGCTGACAATTAACTTGTGAGTTGAATGTCATGAAGTGCTGGGCGTTTTTCTGTCCAGCTTGCGGGGGTGTGGTGGTCCCTCCAGGTTTCTTTTCTCCTGGGGCATGTCCTTTTCTTGCTTCTCAGCTCTCTAACTGATGCAGCATGGACCCTGAAACTGACTGGTTTGGCTCTGATTCTCGGTTTTTATTTCAATTATCTGATTAACATGTAGAAATAGTTGCCTTTATTTGGGTCTGCAAGCTTTTAAATCAGAAAATGTCATGTTAAAAAACCAAAGATTATAAGCTATATTTTAGCTCATTTCAATTTTTGCTGCTACTTGGATTTCATGGTTTCCTGGCAACCCCTATTAGGACATATTTGTGGCAGTAATTGGGTAATCATCGAGAGGTCATAGGTAAACATTTTTGAGCTTCAGAAATTTTCTAAATGACTAGCTACATCTCAAAAGAATTGATGGCTTTTATTTGTACCAAGTATCACAATCCAAATATAGCACAATATTATTACAAACACTTAAAAGATACAAGCAAGTGAGTGGTAAAGAGGCAAAAGATAATGGGTAGCATCTGTGCAAAAGGGAAAATAAATTGTGTTACTATTATGATACTGTGACCCTTAGTACAGTTAATATATTTTTTTGCAAGATGTATGTCCAAGTAGCTTTGAGAGCCCATTCTATAACTAGTTCTTCAAGAATAACAGTTTCCCTCCCATTTGATCCTGCAATCCCGCTACTAGGCATCTACCCAGAAGAAAAAAATTCATTTTATCATAAAGACACTTTCACTAGATTGTTTATCGCAGTTTAATGTACAATCCCCAAGATGTGGAAACAACCTAAATGCCCATCAACTCAGGAATGGATTAACAAGCTATGGTATATGTATACCATGGAATATTCAGCCATAAAAAAAGATGGTGACTTTATATCTTTTGTATTAACCTGGATGGGGTTGAAACACATTCTTTTTAGCAAAGTATCACAAGAATAGAAAAGCAAATATCCAATGTACAGAATACTAATATGAAGCCATTAGATGATCTAATTCACACTCACATAGAAGAAAAACTCAATTCAATTCAAATTGGGGGGGGGAATATGGAGAGGGGAGAGGGCAGGAGGGGTTGTTTGGGGTGCTCCCACTTAATGGGCATGACATAGGGGTGTATGGGACAGCTTTGGGATGCAGGACACAACTACAAGAGAGACTTGTAGACTTTGTACCCAACAAATTCAAATACTGTGACCTGGTTGTACCCTCACATTGAAAGTTTCCATCTTGTTTTTGTAAATGTCAGAACAAGTGTCTGATAAAAATGAGGAATTAGAAGATGAAAATCAGAGTCATTTAAAGTTTCTCAAAAAAGATTCCAAATCTTTAGCGAGAAGTGGCACATTCATTTCATAGATGGAAACATAACAGAAGAATTGGTTTATACTTGGCATAATTAGACATAATTTATCTCTAAAGATTGTTATTTATATTTGATGCCAGTGGATATAAGCAAAAAAAAAAAAAGATCAGAAATCTACACATCAAATAAAGACCTTAGTTTTTAGTTACCCATTACTACCTTCTTAACTAATTACTGCAAATCTCAGTGCATATATTTTGAGCATGGAAATAGATTATAGGAGAACTGGCTGCTATTTCTGGCTTTGCCACTAATTCTGTGAATTTAGCCACGATGTTTAATTTCCGTTGGCATTTCCCTACCTCTTAATAAGGTGCTGTTTTTATTTATTCCCTAGCTGCCCTTGCTACATTTTAACAGTCACAGTGTGGCTACCACACTGGACAGTGAAAATTATAAAATATTTCCATCACTGAAGGAAGTTCTTTTAGACAGGCCTGGAAGTTCTGCTGCTAGCCAGCAGGTAGTCTTATCTTCAATAACAGCTGAATTCAAGGGGGTTGAAGAAGATCTCCAAAAGTCTTATTCCTCTCTGCCACTCAACTATTTTTTCAATTGTGTTGGTTTCATTTTCCCAACAGCAAGGTGACCTAGCATCTCTAAGTCCACATCTTGACAAGTTTAAGTTCAGTGGGGGAAAAGATCCTTTACCTGAGAGCTCCCATGCAAATGCTGGTATTCATGCTGATTGGGCCAACTCAGGTTACATGGAATTCAGCAATTGGCTCGGGCCTGGTCACATGCTCTGGCCATGGAACCAGGAGCATCAGTGGAGCCTGACAGAGCAGAAAGCGTAAAACAAGATGACAAAATTGCAGATTATAACGAGGAAAGTCTCCCAGTGTGTCGCCACAAAGTATGAAACTACAAACAAGAAAACTAACCTACAACAAAATTACTTAGAGGTGTTACAAAACAGGGGCAAAGATTAGGTATGCGAACAAAACAGGAAGTGGCAATATTAATTTTAGATAAAATGAATTTCAAGGCAAAAGCATTAAAGAGGGCAGAGTGTCATATTGAGATAAAAGGTGCAAGCTACAATGAAGGTGCAATAGTTAAAAAAAATCTATGAACCCAAGTACGTAAGTTTAAAACATTATAAAGCAACTTTTATTAAAAATATTTGGAGAAATTGAAAAGTATGCAGATGTCATAGAACTTAGCAGGCCTCCCTTAGTCTTTGGCAGATCAAATCGTCAGATAAGACATTAGTTAAAAGCAGTGACATAATTTGTTTTTTATTTTCTGAGACAGAGTCTCACTTTGTGCCCTGGGTAGAGTGCAGTGGCATTATTGCTTGCAGCAACCTCAAATTCCTGGGCTCAAGTGATCCTCTTGCTTCAGACTCCCAAGTGGCTGAGACTACAGGTGCCCCCCACAATGTTCAGTTAGTTTTTCTGTATTTAGGAGAGATGGGTCTTGCTCTTGCTCAGGCTGGTCTCCAACTCCTGAGCTCAGGTGATCCACCTGCCTTAGCTTCCCAGTACTAGGATTATAGGCATGAGCCACTGTGCCCAGCCCAGCGACATAATTTGGAAGATTAAATTAGTAGATAAAATTATTTATAATACAGAGAATTCACCTTTTTTCTTTCTTTCTTTTTTTTTTTTTTTTTTTTGCAGATTTTGGCTGGGGCTGGGTTTGAACCTGCCATCTCCGGTATATGGAATCAATGCTCCACTCCTTTGAGCTACAGGTGCTACCCTGAGAATTCGCCTTTTTAAAAGAGGTTTTTGATCATTTAAAATACTTAATCAGATGCTTGGGCCAGAAGAATATGTAAGTCTGTTTTGCTATGCATATACAAGATTATACTCTTTTATTATTTTGTGATAAAACTAGAAATAAAGAGCAAAGATGGAAACAACAACAAAAATCCTCAAATGCTCCAAAACGAAAAACAAAAATTTGAAACACCATCCTTAAGGCCTCTTGTGTTTAACCTTTTTAGCTCATCCTTTGGTTTTTAAGGACAGAGACTCAGGTAAATTTCCCAGAAAAAGGAGACAGACCGCCAACCCACAGGCAGAGCGGAGCAGAAGTGGCCTCAGAATGAACCGAGGACAGGGGTGTCCTGTTTCCTGCCCTCTTGATCCTTCCTCTGAGCCCAACCTCTGATACAGGCACAGAAAACAGCAGGCAGACCTGTGTCAATAGATCAAGAGACGGTGTGTCTTCTCTCAAAGGGACACATACGTTTGCTTTGTGGTTTTTGTGTGTGACTTGGTTAGGATATGTCAGCACCTCTGTGACCAGGAAATCCCAAGAGAGAGAAAAAAATGGAGTCTCTGTACCTGCAAGGATGGGCCTGCCCCTGCACGGTGGGGAACTCGCGTGACCCCACCCAAGCCGGCCTCCTCGGCCAGCGGGCAGCCCCGGCTGCGTGAAGACAGTGCTCATCCACTCAGACTCCTGTTGCAGGGAGCAGCCATCTATCCATGCGCGTTACGTGGTTAACTTTTTAAAAATAAGTTTTAGTTCTCAAAGACATATTCTGCAGTTGCCTTGAAAATAACCATCCAGGTGGTCCTATCCCAGTTACTGTCACGTAAACAAGGTATTATGTTTGGTAAAGCTGAAAATGGTGGTGGGGGACCGGGGTGGGAAGCAGAAGGAAAAAAAAAACATTCATTTCTATAGAGAAGCTTGCAAGTATCTTTATTTCTTTTTTCCTGCTTTGATATAGAAATCCCGGTAATTACCCCTCTACACCTCAGCTCCTCCTGGGTCGGTGCAGGTCCGAGGCAGACTCCATAGCTTCCCCGGCACATCTGAGGCTGGTTAACAGGAAGATGAATGAAAGGAGCCCTGTGTCCACACACTCCCTTGCTCCAGTGACAACATTTGCCACTTGGTGGCAGTGATCAGTTTAGTCCAGGCTGAGGACTCAGTACAGCATTCTTGAGATTTATTTACCTTCTGAGTCTTAGAAATCTATCATCGCGTATATATGACTGGTGTATTCCACGTGAATTTGCCAAGTAGTGGGCTTTCTTTCAGCACTGAAAGGTAAATGGGATCAAAATACTACCATTAATTGCTCACAAATAAGAACTGAAGGAGGAGGTCCCAGATGATAGGACTTTTTTTTTTTTTTTTTCAATTCTGTATCTATTATCACTCTGTTCAATATTTCTAGAGGTGCTAAGCTCAGCTCCTGGGGAGTGACAGAATTGCAGTGATAGGGATCACATTTGATTATGGAGGAAGGGGTGGGGGAAATTCACTTGGAAGTGAGGATTCTGGGTGGGGGAAGCATCGCAACTCTGCCCAAAATGAAGCCTGAAAGTGAAGCAAGATGGCAGGGTTGGGAGAAGGAGGGGAGTCCTAAGTAGGAACTATTAGAAGGCTAAAGTGATAAAACTTAGTAATTTATCTGTGAGAAAAGTAAGTGATCTGGAAAAATCCGATGGTTCTGTTGATGTTATTAACCGAGCTAGGGATTCGGAGGACGTTATCTTGTCTGACATCTGGGGCTTGATGAGATCCAGCTACACACGGAATGTGCAAGCAGGAGAGTGTGGTGAACTATTAGAATTAGGTGAGTGTGGGGGTCTACCCCCACAGACTGTTGGCAAGCTGAATAGTGCATCCCCCCCAAGACAGCCATGTGCTAATCTCCAGAGCCTGTGAGTGTGGTATTTCACATGACAAAAGGGACATTGCAAATGTGATTAAGTTCAAGGTCTTGAGATGAGGGGGAAGGATTTATCCTGACTTATCCCAGTGGGTCCAATGTAATCACAGGGGTCTGTATAAGAGACAGGCAGGAAAGTCAGCGACAGAGAAGGTGCCGTGACAATGGGAGCAGAAGCTGGAGCACTGCAGTCTTTAATCTTGGAGCACATAGTTAATTCATTCTACATTTAATGACCGTAATGTGCCATACATTTTATGTGGAGGTTGAGAGTTAAAAAAAGAAAAGTCTAGTCTCTCTCTTTCTCACCTTCTCTCCATCACAAGGGACCCACTTCCAACTAACTCTCTTTGGAAGTGCTCTAAACTCTCTCTTTGTTCTTCCTAAATACAACTTGTCTTTGTTACACTGAAAAAAAAAATGTTTCTGTCTTTGAGAATCTTACTTCTTTTAACAAGGAGATGAGTTCTGCAGAGAAAAGTGATAGAATGTTAGGAAAACATTATATTCCCGTGTTTTCTCTTCGAGGGGGCTGGTATCCTGCTACATAAATCACTTCCATACTCCTGAGCTCAACAGCTGAGATGAGCTCGTCTAACCCTCAGGTGTTTGCGGTTTTTCGTTTTCTTTCCTTTTTAGAAACAGGCTCTTGCTATGTTACCCAGACTGGTCTCAAAATTCTGGGCTCCAGGCATCCTCCTGCCCCGGCCTCCAATGTAGCTGAGACTCCAGGAGTTCCCCCGCTGCCTGGTCTCACCCTCCGGGGCTCTCTCTGTTTTATGTCTCACTGTTCACGCCTTCACATGTGAAGAGAGCAGTGTACATGTAACAGTGTTCACTGTTCACTCTGCAGCTTCCAGCTGTACCCAGGACTCTCATTCGTGGCAGACTTTTCTGTGCTTCCCTTTTCATTACAAATATACGTTGAAATACTGTCTTTGCCCTCTTGAAATGAGATCCACGAATAATGTAATCTACTGGCATACCAGCTTAACAATAATGTAATGTGATGTAGTGATTTGGCCGTGGACACGAGGCCCAGAGCCAGGCTGCCCAGGGCTGGGTCCAGGCTTTTCCTTGTTCTGGCCCCGGAACTTCTCCGTGACTCGCTCTCCCCCTCTCTGAAATGGGGTTAACAATAGTCCCTGCCTCTTAGAGTTATTGAGGACATCAAGTAAGTTATACGAACAGCTTTTAGCATCCCTGGAACACAGTGAGAATTCTCTACCTGTTAGCTCTTAGTGCTCCGATATAAATACAAAGGAGACACAAAAATCATTTATAATAAAAAAAATGCACAATATTTTAATATATAAACACTCAGGCATGACCACAGTAGAAAACCAAAAGAAATAGATTCCAATTTATAAGAACTATGTTTTGATTTAAGTTAAGTAAGATAATGTTTAACTAAACATTGTTGATGGTTCTAAAAAATATTCAGTGTTTGAAGTCACGCCTTTCTTTCTTCATATACATAGGTCAGGTCACAGTGATGTGACGGTTACAGTAATACAGATGGATACGAGCCTGATATCACAAGCAGGACTATCCTGCCAATGTGATTTTCTGAAAGGGTGACTAATGCTTTGTAAATTTCTAAACAAGTTGACAAGATATAAGGTATAGTAGCAAGCATTTTTGGAATCATGTATAGTAAAACCATGCCAAAAAGCCTTTGTTTCTAGACTCAGGTAGTTAAAATTTAACTACTATTCTTACTATAGGTGACCCTTGAACAACACAAGTTCAAATCGCATGGGTCTACTTGTAGGTACCTTTTTAGAAATAAAAGTTACCTCCTCCATCTCTCTGCTTCTGCCCAGACAGCAGGACCACCTGTCCCTCTTCGTCCTCAGCCTTGCCAGTGTGACAGTGAGGAGGAGGAAGGCCTTTCTGACAACCCTTCCTGCTTTATGAATAGTACATTTCCTCTTCCTTATGATTCTCTTGATAGCGTTTTCTTTTCTCTAGCTGATTTTATGGTAAGAGAAAAGTGTACATGTAACAAGCAAAATGTGTGTTAATTGATTTTATGTTATTGGTAAAGCTTCTGAGCAACAGTAGGTTATCAGTAGATATGTTTTTGGAAAGTGAAAAGTCATACACAAATTTTTGACTGTGCAGGAGGTCAGTGCCTTGTTGTCCAATCCATGAGGCACTTGTGTTCGTGACTCAACTGAATATGAATGCATGGTAGGACAGTATAGAAACTGCATGGGATACGGGGCGATGCTTTGTCATGAGGGAATGCCCTTTGTTTTGAGGGACATCAAACTCCTTTAACCATTAACACCTGCACCACTTACCCAACAAGTGCCAGGAACACACTTGATCTCTGGGACAAGCAAAATCTCCCACAAATCTCAACAATGCCCCTTAGGAGGCTGTACCATCCCAGAGAGAACCACTGAGCTGCTTGTCACCTGGCTGATCTGAGTTCCACTGTATGGATTGCCATCCCCTGGCCAGTCCTTCTGATTCCCCCCACCCAATATCCCATCTGTGCTTCAAGGATCAGGGTCTGTGCCACGTCCTCCATGAAGTGCAGCCCCCCAGATTATTTTTGTCCATTCCTGACCCCTCAGGGTCCTTCTGTTTAGTACCAGGAGGATGGCATCTATCAGGTGCTGCCTCCCGCCCTCTGATCTCTGATTCTCTGCCCGTTCCTCCTTTCCTAGTGACATAACACCCAGAACCTAGCACATACTCCATAAATTCATCAAACAGCAAACAAGGCAGGGAAAGATTTTTATATGTGATGGGTGGAAAAGATGAAAAAAAATGGTTCAGCTGAGAAACAATATTAGCTGTGATGGAGACAATGTATGTTTTTAAAGAAAATTTTGAGTATTGATGCATTTTCACATAGAACACTAAAAGTCTTACTTCACTGATTTACAATGACTGAGGTTCAGAGAGGTGTTTGAGTTAACTGTACACCATATTTTATCGCAGTTGTAAGTCATGTGTTCAAAATGTGAACTTAAAATGATTCTCTGGCTCTTGGGATGTGGTTGGTTCTGTTGGAGTCTAACAAAGGAGTCTAACAAACTCATATTTGTTAACATTCAATAATGAAATTTAAAGGCAATCTCCCCCAGAGAGATTGGCGTGCGAAAGAAGGGTATACCTTAAGAGGAAGGAATAATATAATTATGGCATTTCAGGCATCAAAGAAAGGCAGAGAAGTTTTATGGATGGTGTGAGATGGCTCCCGACAGCCTACAAACCACTGCTTTTGCGAAAGACTGATTATGTCCTCAGATCTTGGAGCATACATTTATTGCCCTCACAAGTAAATTATATATAAGTACCAGGCAAATGGTCCTTTACTGAGGGCCCTGTACTGGCTCATGAGGGCATGAATCTCGAAAACAGTCTGTTCCTGCTCTCTGAGCTCTGTCCAGTTAGAGGGCCACAATTACAAACTGGACACGTTAATAATAGCTGGGCTTAGCTCAAAATGGAAATACAGGACTCCTTGTTTATAAATTATGTAAAACTTCAAAAAATGAAGACAGAGCATTAAACTGAACACGGGGACCTTCTCAGGACAGGGACCTTGAGTTTGCAAGCTGCATGCCTTCCTTTGACATAATTATGATAAAAAATGATGATGTTCACTTAGAGACATTATGGGTGCTGTGAGAACAAGGTGGGAGTGGCTAAGTCTGAGGGAAGGAAACACTTCCCCAAGGAAGTGACAGTGGGACAAACCTGAAAGGATGGTCAACTTGTGTTAAACAGAGACAACTGAGGGCCCAGATGTACTCTAGGTGAAGAGAGGCAGGGGCAATACTGCATTCTCCTGCTGCAGCCCTCTCACTCTAAGGTGATCCTGCATCCTGCTGCTGCAGGGTTCTCACTCTAAGCTGATCCTGCATCCTCTTGCTGCAGGCCTCTCACTCTAAGCTGATCCTGTATCCTCCTGCTGCAGCCTTCTCACTCCAAGCTGATCCTGCATCCTCCTGCTGCAGCCCTTCTCACTCCAAGCTGATCCTACATCCTTCCACTGCAGCCCTTCTCACTTCAAGCTGATCCTGCATTCTCCTGCTGCAGCCCTCTCACTCCAAGCTGATCCTGCATCCTCCTGCTGCAGCCCTCTCACTCCAAGCTGATCCTGCATCATCCTGCGGCAGCCCTCTTCACTTCAAGCTGATCCTGTATCCTCCTGCTGCAGCTCTTTCTACTCCAAGCTAATCCTTCATCCTCTTGCTGTGGCCCTCTTCATTCCAAGATGATTGCAGAGACCTTCTGTGCTATAATTAACTCTTTATGGCCGGTGCTTTTGTTACTTGGATAACTTTTAAAGTAGTATGCTCACACTTTCTTTTCTTGGTTATGTAGCATAGTCTGACTAGATATTAATAAGGAGAAATCTGATACTTTGCAATTCCTTGTTTCTTTGGAAATGACTAATTTCCCCTATTTTGGAGCTTTTAAGATATTCTCTTTATCCACGGTATTTGGAAATCTTACAATGACTTGGAATTCTTTATCCTGGGCCCTCTGTGAGACTTTTTAGTCCAAATATGCTTGGACTTCCCTTCCAGGAAATCCTTTATGTTATTTCTTTGATGTTGTTGACTAATATTTCCTGAAATAGTCACTTGAATTTATCATCCATGCTTTCCATTATAATCTTTTTTTTTTTTTTTTTGCAGTTTTTGGCCAGGGCTGTGTTTGAGACTGCCCCCTCTGGTGTATGGGGACGACGCCTTACTCCTTGAGCCACAGGCGCCGCCCTCCATTATAATCTTTATTTAACAATTATATTTGCAATATCCAAGGGTTCCTGTTGTCAGATTATTTATCTTTCTTAGCACCTTGTTCTTTTTCTTTTTTTATGAATACAGTACCTTCAGGAATCTCTCTAGGAATACTGATTAGAGTGCCACATTTTCCCCTTTCTACAACATTTCTTGGTAACCAGAGCAGAGAGGCGTTGTCATGCCCCACCACCTGCTGGAAGAGGCCACAATGCCAGCAAGAGGAGTTTTCACTCTGTGTGTCCACATCAGCGTGTACCACCTGTCAGTATTTTAGAAATGAATACGCCCAGGGCAGGTGAACTGGCTTCCCTGCAGGACTGCGTGTGTTTGCTGTGTAAAGGCTGGGCTGATAGAAACACAGTAGTACCTCTGTAAGTTGACCACGCAAGGGACTGTAACAAACTGGTCAACATTCAGAGTTGGTCAGCATAAGGAACTAGGCCTACTGTGCTGATACATACATGTGCATGTCCAGATGGCCTATGAAAATTAGGCCAACTTAGGGAGGTGGTCAACCATGGAGTTTCTACTGTATTTGAAAGAGGGCTATGAGAGAGGGCCAAGTTCTTACAGACCTTCAACTCATCTTCCTGTTTTTAGTCCCGTCCCATACTTAGGCTGCTCAGCTTCTCTTGGCTTTTGAAACTGATGCTGTCTGGGATCTGGCACCACCGATGGTGGTTTCGTTCCCTGCTGCATCTTCCTACCCCTGGGACGCTGTGGGATCTGTCATCCCTCCTCCATCCGCTCTCAACCTCCAGAGATCTGTTGAGCTCCCTCGAGCACTGATGTTCTCACTCCAAGTTTTTGTTGTTGTTATTGTAGGTTTATATCTTTTTACACTTTTTTCCATCATTTTAATGGAGTCTTTGGGGGAGGGAGGGAGAAAAAGAACCTGTGGTCAGTCCATCATCTTAAAGTGTAGCCACCTTGAGGATTATTCTAACTCTGCAAACCAGGGGATGGATGCTCAGAGAAATGTAAGCGGCTCTGCCCTGGCTCCCTTATTGTAACTTTGCTACATATTCTTTTTTTCTCTGCTCTTCTAACAACATTTTTGAAAACATAGTCTTTACTGGCATTTGGATTGTGGGGTATGGGGTACATTAGGAGGCAGACTACATTTAATGTGTGAATTTAGAAACTGATAAAGCAGATACAAAAAATCTTCTGCCACACAGAAGATTTCCGTTTTGCCTTTGAAAGTGTTACCCTTAACCTTTGCAGTCTAGTGGCATCAGTTTCTATCTACAATGTCAGCTGCTATAGTACATCCTGAAATTAGAAACATTTCAGGTCAACTGAATTACTAACTTTTCTTTTCTTTTCTCAAGTTGTCTTTTTTCTCCTTGCCCTGGTTGTCCTTTTATCTGTCCTGGTGTAAGCAGTTGGTACCGGCTAATGAAGACGGAAGAAGTCATCTGCTTCTGTAACACGTGGGACTGTGGGGTCTGCAGGCAATGGAGCCCAGCTGGTCATTCTTAAGAAGGAGCACCTACGTTGAGCATGAGGAGAGGAAGGCCGTGTGTCGGGAATTCTGGTCCCCGTGGATGGATACTTAAGGTGACTATATCTACCCGTGAGAAGAGGTAGATGCTTTTAACGCTTTGCTCTGAAGCTTTCTCATGCTTGTGATTAAAAGTAAAAAAAACATTTTTTAATTGAAATTGTATCAGCAACCTTCCAGATTCTAGGCTGGTTTTGTAATTTAAGCTTGTGTTTGCATGCTAATTCTTCTGTTTCCTGCAGATAATTTGACCTGGAGTCTTATATGTCTGGAGGAGTGTGGATCACTCTGAGCAGTGTGATCTTGGTAATGATGAGGTGGAGCTATAGTCTAATATAATATTTCGCAGTTTCTTTCGGCACTGTGGCTATATTTATGACTTTACCTTTAGATGGCTTTTCCCTTTTGTTAATATTGGTATGACAGATGCAACTTGAGTTTGGATAAAAGTTACATACCATGGTAGGCAGCTTCCTAAGACAGATCCCTTGGACCCTTGCCAACTGGAGTTTACTTCTTGTGTAATCCCGTCCTCTTGAGTATGGCTTGGACCAAATAATTTGCTTCTAAGGACTAGGACACGGCGAAAGTGACAGGCTTTCACTTCTGAGATGAGGTTATAAAATCTTGCTCTCAATCTCTTCTCTCTCTCTCTTACTCATGTTGATGAAGCCAGCTGCCTTGTTAGGAAGCTGCCCTGAGGCAAAGTCCATGAGACAAGGAACTGAGAGTGACTTCAGGGCAATAGGTAACATCATACTGAGGCCCTCTGTCCAATTACCCATGAGAATCCTACCAACAACCTAAGATCGCTCATATATTCCTTCCCCCAGGAGCCTTGGGAGGACATGCTGACACTTTGATTGCTCGCCTTGTAGGAGAGCGTTAGCTGGAAAACCCAGCTTACCCACAGAAACCATGAATTAATAGATGCTTGTTGTTTTAAGCCACTAAATTTTCAGGGAACCTGCTACACAGTGAAAGATTAATTCACATACTCATGTGATAGCTACCACATTTGAAAGATTGCATTGGTGATGAGCCCATTTCCTTTGGTTTGGTAGAAGAGTATAAATATAGTGAGAATGTCTTCTTTTCCCAAGAAGTTTTAGAGAAACAAGAAGCTGGTGTTGAAAAGGAGAGGTTGGAGGGTGGGAATTTGTAGGTCGTGAGTTTGAATATCTTTGACTTTCAGCCTGCCATTTTCCTTCTTCACTGTGTGAGACAAAAGTTTTGAAGCTGAAGTCTCTGCTGTGTGTGCAGCAAAAGAGTGGCAGCTTGTTTCTATCCTAAAACACTTTTTACAGATTTATTTGTACCCTCTACAAAGGAGAGCTTTATGAACAACTAGGGGAAGAGAAAGGAAGGGAATGTGAAAGGATATTGAACCTAAAAAAGGCTGATGATTAAAAAGTGGCCTCTCCCCCAAGCATGCTGAGAACAGGTCTGCAAATCATCTCACCCTTCATTCCTGTAAATAAATATCGTTGCCCCAAAGCAGAAAAGCAAAGCCATGTATTGTTTCGTGTATGTGTCCTGGATCTTAATACTCTGGGCAGTGTTCAGTGACAAATGAAGTCAGACAGCAGGGCATTGCCAGCTTTGCATGTATTGTCCTGGATGTGGGAATCAAGGAGGGGTTTAATAGTAAGAAGAAGGAACAATAGAATTGAGGAAGTGAGATGACACTTCCTCTTCTTTCGCAAGAGCTTTATTCTCCCATCAGCTTCTAAGCTCAGTTCTGTGGAGACTGAGCCTCCAGAGCTGTGGCTGCTTCTAGGGGATCCTCGACTTGCACCTTACAGGATTATGAGTTTTCCGACTTCAGGAATAGAGGCAGCTCTTGGATTTATGCTCTTCTTATTGTATGTGAGTAAAAATCACTCTTTGGCTGATGTGTGAGAAGGAACTGCTTAGCATACCAAGATGGCAAAGCGGTTGATAATCTAGCACTACCTTTAGAACAGAGGTCGGAGATGTGGCTTTTGGGATACGCTTGTGGCTCAGCCTCTCAGGTCCTCAGCAACCTACTGCCGGGACATCCAGGGCTGCAGGCCTCTGTCAGAGCCTGGGAGGAAAGAGCTGTGTACTTACTCTGATTTTCTCTTTTTCTTCCCTGGGTGTTGTATTGGGAGCTACTTGGACTGTAGACCATGGGTGGTTTAGAAAAGCACAATTCAGCATGTGTTTTGGTCCTGAGGCGTTCATTTGGGGAAATGCTCTATGGCCAAGCGTGTTTGAGAATGTGTTCTTTGTGGAGAGTCTCCTTTTGCGTGTAGGCAGCTGGAAGGAATTTTGCTTTTAGATAAAGGTCACAGGCTTGAGAAAATACCATTGATATAAAAATGAGAGTTAGGTGGTGTTGGTTCAGAGGCCTTTGCTACTAAGGGCATCTGGGGGGCTTGATTTATTTATTTTTTTGGCTTGGGTATCTATGAAAGAATTTCATTATAGGAGTCAGAGTTACAACCCACCAATGCCATCATTGATTAAAGCGGTGGATTTTATTAGTCTTGAGGGGCCTACATGTTTCTAGTACTGTCCTTGACATTGCATAGTAATACATGAAGTCTGATTCCTATGTGGTTATTTTACATAGAAAAGAGAAATAGAAAGAACACAGGTTTCTCTCTGCTCACATCCTGCAAGTGAGGAGGAAAGGACTTACGGTGGGACGGAGTATATGTGTTGATGTACTCATTCTTCAGTTTACTTTTCAGTTTCCTCCAATTCCTCTCTTTATATATCAAGTGTATTTTCTGGAGTGACTCCAGGCATGAACTATTTCAGGCAAGCTGCATTAAGCAAAGATACATCATTGAAGTATGGAAATAGGAAGTTCTTTCCTGTGGTAGTTTGCTGTGGCAATAAGAGATAAGAAATTACTTCACCACTATTGCCTGAGACTTTCCTTTTGACTCTCGTGTCCTTCTTGAGCAGCTCACTTCTGCTTTCCATCCAGCTTGGAGGCTAGGCAGTGTGGGCTGGTAACCAAAGTGCAGGTTGACCATTTGCACGGTTTTACCATGGTAAGTATGTGCATGTGAATAAAACCCTAAAAAATAGGCTGGTTGGTGTTAAGGATCCTGCAACTGGAGAACTGACTGTAGTCCCAGCACTCAGAACAGTTCCTGCCTTATCACAAGCTCTTCGTAAATATTTTTGAATGGATAAATGATTGGGATTGTTCATAAGAAGAATGTGGTAGGGTAGCCAGTTTTTTCTTTCTGTTACCCAGGCACAGGTTGGAAAAGGTGAGAGGGAACCAGAAGAGAAGGAGAATATGAAGGTGTGGAGTGAAGAAAGGGTATGTAGAAAAGATGGTAAAAAACCCTAAGAGAGTAAAATGAAAGGGGTGGCAGTATGGTGGTAGAGGTGGTGGTGGTGGTGTTGGAAGTGGTGTTAGTGGTGATGATGGTGGTTGGAGGTGGTGGAAGAGATGTAGAGATGGTGGAGGTGGTGGTTGGAGATGGTGGATGTGATGATAGAAATGGTATTTGTAGAGAGTAGAGGTGACATTGATGATGGTAGTGGAGGTGATGATAGGGATGGTGGAGGTGGTAATGGAGGTAATGGTGAGAAGATCAGTATGAGACAGTCAAGAGAAAGTATAGTTTGGGATCAGGCACATGTATTCAAAGTTTGTATCTACCACTGACTAGCTAGCTCTATGGCCTTTGAACTGATAAAGCAGTAATTGTAATATACTCATCTTTTGGGGTTGTGTTGTGTGGATTAGAAATATGTTTGTACCAAATGGCAGCTATCAATATAGAGTAGAAGCTCTGTAAGTTGGCCATCCAAGGGGCTGTAACAAACTGGTCAACATGTGGAGGTGGTCAACATGAGGAAGTAGGCCTATTACACTGTGTACATGGGGAGTATGTCTGATCTATGAAAATTAGGTTAACTTAAGGAGGTGGTCACATTGCCCCAGACTCACTTCAAAATTAAAAATTTATCTTTACTTCTTTTCTGCTTTTTGGCATTTCCTAAATTTTGTAAAAGGAACATGAGACTTTTAAGAGAATCGTTCATTAAAAACAAATGTTCATAAGCCTGGTTATCAGAATGGTTAAGCACATGGTGGTATATAAAGAAATGGCGTCAATAACATGATATTTATAGAAATATTCTTATGCTGTAATTCTAAGCCAAAAAAGCAAGAGCGTAACTTTTTTGACTATGGAAAACTACTGCAGAGAAGCAAGATTTAGGTGAAATAGGTTAAAATGCAAATGTATGAATAGTATGGTTACACTTGATGGTTATTTTTGTCCTTATACTTTCCTATTTTTTATAAATTTTTTAATAGTGGCATATACCTGGACTATTTTAATAATCTGATAATAAAAAAATGTTGAAAGAAAATAAATGAACAAAACCTCATCTATAAAAGCTGAGATAAAAATAAATAAATAATATGCTTTGTTGTGTGGACCAAATGAGATGAAGAAAAGAAAAATATTATAAACCAAGGGAGCCTGCTATCTTTGCTCAGGTTCCATATATAATATATATTTGTACACATATGGTGTATGTGTATATGTATATCTGGAATATATATCTATATATTTAGGCATATAGAGACTCAATTGATATACAAGGCTGAAAAAGATTAGATTAAAAATAATAGGGGGTATTGCAGATTGAACTCTGCCTCTCCCACTCCTCAAAAAAGATTCTGAAGTCCTCACTGCCACTAACTCAGAATGTGACTTTATTTGGAAATAAGATAGGCTCGGTGCCCATAGCTCAGTGGTTAGGATGCCTCTGGTTGGTTTGAACCTAGCCCAGGCCTGCTAAACAACAATGACAATAACAAAAACAATAAAAACAAAAGCAGCTGGGCATTGTGTCAGGTGCCTGTAGTCCCAGCCACTTGGGAGGCTGAGGCAAGAGAAGCATTTAACCCCAAGCGTTGGAGGTTGCTGTAAGCTGTGACTCTACAGCACTCTACTGAGGGTGATAAAGTTAGACTCTGTCTCAAAAAAAAAGGAAAGAAGATAGTTGTGGATGTAATTATTAATATGGTAAAACCTCCATAGTTGGCCCCTCCCTACAATGACCACCTCCTTAAGTTGACCTAATTCTCATACACCAGACATGCACCACATGTATGTCAGTACAGTAGGCCTAGTTCCTTAAGTCGACCTCTGTGTGTTGATCAGTTTGTTACAGTCCCCTGGGTGGTCAACTTATAGAGGTTCTACCGTAGTTAAATGAAGATTAGGTCATACTGGGGTGATATGGGCCCCTAACCCAACGTGAAGACAGACATGTGAAGACAGAGACCCACAGGGGATGCCATGTAACCACAGAGACAGAGATTGGAATTCTACAGCTGCAAGGAATACCAAACGTT
Source organism: Galagoides demidoff (assembly GCA_963574575.1). Classification (NCBI taxonomy): domain Eukaryota; kingdom Metazoa; phylum Chordata; class Mammalia; order Primates; family Galagidae; genus Galagoides; species Galagoides demidoff. The sequence continues at coordinate 20,729 of CAUYQV010096410.1, forward strand.
GCTGGCTTCCACGAGCAGCTAGGAAAAGGCAAAAAAGAATTTGGACTTACAAGTTTTAGAGGGAGTGTAGCCTTGCCTTCTGGACTCTAGTACTGTGAGAGAATACATTTCTGTTGTTTTCAGCCACTCAGTCTGTGATATTTGTTATGACACCCCTAGGAAACCAATACAGAGGGTGGAGAATAAGTCATTTTAAGTGCTAGTAATAAACCCATCCATACTGCTGGCAAGCACTTCTAGGGACCAGATCCAACATGACTCATTTCTCTGACTTTAACCTGTGGCCTTGGGCCTCAAACACTAGAATCACTTCATCACTGAATGGGAATGAATGAAGACACCAAACAATGAAACACATTTACAAAATGAGAGTCAGGCTATTGTGAGATCTGTAAAAGGGCATCCTTTCATCAGTTGAGCTTTGCTGAGGATCCTGGGTTATTATGCCAATGTGGTCATTTGCTCGATATGGAATATTAGTGTCTATTGTTGGGGGTGGGGAGGATCTTTACTTACCCTGGTTGTATATTGAAAGAAAAGTTCAAATATTCTGAACTGGGAAAAGTTCAAATACTCTGATGCAATATGATGGGACTTTGGTCCAAATATAAAATTTCAGGCTCCAATCTAAGTGTATAGCAAGTGGAAAATTCCCATTTAATAGATGTTGGATTATTTTAGTGGTTTTATCTCTAATTGTTGATCATTTTGATATATAAACTTAGTTTGGTACTTGCATAGGTTTTTTTAATGACCTATGACCTAAGCATAAATATCTCTGATTTCAGGGATATTCTTGTATTTCTCTGCAATATGAGAATCCCCTAAATCTCCTTTCCAGTTGAGTTTAAATTCCTAATTCCTATTACCATAATTATCCCCAGCAGAACAACATTCTTTTAACAGGTAAACATCATTGTAGCAGACTAATTCGGTTAATCTGTGCAAAACTAAAAATATCTATTCGTCCTTCCTTCCTTTTGGTTAATCCGTATTTTGTTTTCTTTAGACTTGTTATTCATTTTATGTAATCTTTTCCAAAATGTTCCATAGACATTTGAGAGAAGCAGAGTGTTTAACCACTTATAGGCAAATATTTACACTATATAGACACTGAATTTGTTGGTCAAAAATAGGAAACTATAGACCTCTCAGAAAGGAAAGAGATGTGGAACCTTACTCAAAACACTTCCCAGGAGCCTCAGTATAATATTATACACTTCTATAGCATATAATAATTTTGTGTAAGGTGGCATAACTCATCCAAAGACACTTGGCTGTACCTACACAAATACATGTTTTAAGAAGATACCTTTGTTTCCTTGAAAATCTAAGCAAATGGCTATACGCATAAAAACCATAATTTTTAGGTTACTTGTTAATGTTTATCTGTTTGGATAGCTTAGACAGCTCAACATGGGGGAAATTTGAGGTAGTTTTTTGACTGATGAGAATATGTGTGATCTCAGCAATTTCTGGAACATGTTTAAAGATTCTGCTTTCCTGGAAATTAATGGTTGCAGCAGGAACATTCCATTGATTGATTTGGAGTGCAGGTCATGTATAACAACTTTGTTCTTTCTATCCTTGAATGTTTAAAGTAAATGACACGAAAGGGTTTAATTTCTGATTCCTTCATAAGCCGTAAATCTCAATCTCTCTTTCCATCCTGACAAAACAAAGAGTTGTTCAACACAACTGTGAATGTTAATCATATAATATGATGAGGGCCCATTTATAAATATTTAACATTCATCAAATGTTTCTTGAGTACCCAGTATTTTCCAGGTAATGTGGCAGGTGTTTTCACTGCAGCAGAATGAGTAAGATCACCTCTGAAAAATTCCCTTATAATCATGTGAATCCCTAACACCTCTTCTAACCAGATCCAGTTACAGCCACACTATCAAGGAGAAAGACCTGAAGTTGAACTCTCTTGATCACATATGGTTGGTCAAGGTTTTCCAGCTCAAGCTGGATTTGACTGTGGAACACAGCTACCAGGATTTTCTGTACTTGGATTTTCAACTTGGTTAATCAACTAGAGCAACTTTTACGTAGGTAACAGAGACTCAAAGGAGGGATTGTCGAGCAAGGTTTGAGCTGGGCACGTGAGTACCACTTAGTTTCCTTTTGTGAACACTCACAAGCATTCCAAAGCTATGCATACATCAGCTGCCTTCAGAGCAATGCCAGACTTTCAGATATTCTGAGCTGAGAAGCTAACACGGGGAGAGAGAAAGACACCTAGAAGTCACCAAAGCACAGTAAGTGAGGCTCAGAGATTCCTGATTCCCTTGAAAGTGACTTTGCTTTCAAGTTGGTGTTCCTGGTAGTAGCAGGATCGTAGACAAGGTCATTTTCACTTTGCATTCCATCCTCATTGTGTTCTGTGCATTGGGAACAAATTAGTAAGAGATGCCCCTCTCAACCGTAGACTGAGTTCAGATTGTTTATTTCTGCAAGTTTGTATTTTTTGCCATTGCAGAGGTCAGCCTTTGGCCAATGGATGGATGCCCCTGGCCTGTGAGGAATCCTAGGATATTTCTGGGCGGGGAGACCCTCTAAAGTGAGACTTAGAGTAAAGGCAGAAAATAAGAGTCCAAGAAGGCTCCTTGGTTCTAAGAGCTGATGTGGCAGGTGTAGTTAATGCTGCTGTTACTACTAACAGTTAACATGTATTGTTCATGTAGTGTCTGCCAGGAAAGATGTTATAAGCTTTATATTCAGTACCTAATTTCTTAATCAAATATCTCTGGGAAGTGCTATTATGATAACTTGCTTCCTTTTTCTGAGGAGGAAACAGATTCAGAAAGCTTAAGAAGCAGGCTCAAGGTCACCAGAAATAGGGCATGGTAGCTCATGCCTGTTATCCTAGCATTCTGGGAGGCTGAGGCAAGAGGATCACTTGAGCTCAGGAGTTTGAGACCAGCCTGAGCAAGAGCAGGACCATGTCTCTACTAAAAATAAGGAAAATTAGCCCAGAATTATGGTGGGCACCTATAGTCCCACCTACTTGGGAGGCTGAGGCAGGAGGATCATTTGAACCCAGGAGTTTGAGGTTGCTGTGAGCTAGGCTGATGCCATAGCACTCTAGCCTGGGCAATGAGTGAGACTCTTGTCTCAAAAAATAAATAGTACAACCAGATCCCACCACAGTGACTTGACTCTGGAGTCAGAATTTGAACCTAGTCCTGTTTGTCCTGACTTCTAGTAATATATAGCTGCCTCAAGGGAATATAATATAATCCAAGGAAAAGATACCATGAAGTTTCTTATTTTTTTTCTGATAAATTTGCTTTCATTTGGTCCACCTTCCCTCCATTCCTGAGAGTGTGTGGAATCTAATCCCAGTTAGGTTCTGGAGGTAGCTCATTTGAGGAGTGTTTGGCATAGATTTACCTGAGCATGGAGGAAAATCTCAATGTCAAAAAAGACATTTCCAGATCAAAGCTAAGGAGAATTGGGGCCAAGGATGATGGCACATTTGCTTCTAAGAGTTCTTGGAATCCCAGAAAAAAAGGAAATTAAAAGATAGGAAGGCAGGATTTTGAGAGAATGTGCTGTTTATTATTATACTCTAAGACCGGAAAAGTGTCTTGAAAAAAAAAATAGTATATGTTAGATTAGATAAATGGAGGGGAAAAATATCTCTTTAGGCAAATACTTTGAATCCAACTCATAGTAAATTTTATCAACTCTTGCTGTTTGCAGCTTAAATTTTAAAAGTATTCTTCTTTAGTGCATGTACATTTTATTGCCGCCAGTGATGCTGATAAGCAAAGGGAGGATAAATGAGGGAGGAGAATCTATCAAGGTACATTTCAGCTCTGGTGCTTTTATCATTCCTTTCTTAATCATTTAATAAGTTTAACAATTAGGTTTATCTTCCTTTATGCATTGAACAGTCTGGTGGGCGTAAAGGAAAAGTCAAAAAGCGTGGAGCAGGAAGGAGAGGAAAGAAGAGAAAGCTTGGAAAATCCACACGCTCAGTGAAAGGCTCCCGAGTGGGTTAGCCTGGCAGATTTCCTGCCTGTTTTTGTTCGTTACACCCCATTCAGACTGCTCTCAAGAGCCCCCTTTTGGTCAGGTCTAGGACCTTTCTTGCGCTAAACTTCCTGCATCAGCTTTCCTTTTAGTATCGATCATCTCCTCCATCCTCAAGTCATCCCTTCTGTAGATTCCAAGCCCCAGAGCTTTCTTTCATCAAGGTCAAAGGCCTGTACTCCTTCTTTCTCAAATTTCCTCTTGAGCCTTTCAACTCTAAGCCATCTTATCTGACTTAGTTCCTGGTCCTGCTATCTCTAGAGACTCTCTCTTGAGAAAGTTCCCTAACTGCAATTATTATTCCATAATATCATACCCATGATACGATCTTGTTGCAGGAAGATGAGGCCCAAAGGAGAGAAAGCACACTTAAACACTGTGTTTACAAGAGGAAGGGCTTTTTTTTTTTTTAAAGTTAAATCATAGCTGTGTACATTAACACAGTCATGGGTACAGTGTGCTGGTTCTATATACAATCTGAAATATTTTCATTAAACTGGTTAACATAGCCTTCATGTCATTTTCTTAGTTATTGTGTTAAGACATTTATATTCTACATTTAGAAAGATTCACATGTACCCTTAAGAGGAAGGGTTTTATTCCAGCCCACAAAGTGATGGCAGACCAGAGTCCAAAATGGCCACGCTCCCTGACTGGCTCAGTCTTCTCCTTTTTATCCCCAGTCAAAGTTCCAGCTCATGGACACCTTTCTTATTGGTCAGTTTGAATCAAGCTGGAGAAGTGGGCTCAGGCTTTTACAGAACTGTCAGTTTGAATCAAGCTGGAGAAGTGGGCTTAGGCTTTTACAGAACTGTGGGCTTTTACAGAAGTGGAAGCTTTTACATTAGTTTCCAGGTCCCAGGAAGTTAAGTTTCTACAAATTCCTAAGAGCTGAGTCACCACTGGGAGGACCTAGCAGGTATATGGTTGGGGTGTCCTTGAGAAGACCTCTGTTCTCTTAGACCTCACTTTATCTGGGTCTTCTCTCTCATCCTGAGCAGCCATCTTTCCAGTCTTAATCTAGGTCTGGCTATCCAGCCACCTTCTTCTTGCCAACAGGCTTCCCCTCATATCACTGACATTATTGGAACTTGAACATGTATGGAATTGAATTATCCCCCAATATTCTCCAGCTGCACTCTTGATACTCTTTTGAGAATTCACGGAGAACTGATCAAAGCAAATTAACTTAGTTAAATTTAATTTTTAAAAAACAATTAGGCTCTCCTCCTCCCCATTGAGAGATTTGCTTTATTTAGTCACATTCATCAACCTCAAGCAATGAGATTCAGAAAATAGGATGGTCACCTGGGAGGATAGATTTCAAATTGCCTTGAATGTAGGCTCCTAGATTTCAAATTACCTTGAATATAGGCTCTGATTAGTAGCAGCTACAAGTGAATTAAAAAAAAACTGCAGTTCCTAAGATGTTTACTGAAAAATTAACATTAAAGTGACCCAAGTTTCCAAAACTAGGCCCTACTATATGAAAAAAGAAATAAAAAAAGTTATTGACTGGATATAAATTGTTCTTTGTATCACTGTTGGGGGTGATGGGTTCTACTTTCCTGAACCCAGTTGACATGTTTCAATTACTCAGCTGATCCAGAAAGTTCAACCAAGGCACAGCAGTATTGAAAGCAAAAATGAATGGAACTGAGAATAAAACTGGAGCAGCACCGGCAGCGTGGATAGACAGCAAAGTAACATGCACATGTTTCAATGCAACAAAGAGAAATTTTATTTAAGAGGAACAAAGAAGGGCAGTGCCTGTAGCTCAAAGGAGTAGGGCGCCTGCCCCATATAATGGAGGTGGTGGGTTCAAGCCTAGCCCTGGCCAAAAACTGCAAAAAAAAAAAAAAAAAAAAAAAGAAATTGATTTAAAAAAAAAGAAGAACAAAGACAAAGTTTAGAGCACTCCCAAAGAGTTGGAAGTGGGTCCCTCTCATGATGGAGAAAAAATGAGAGACCCAGAGATGCAGGGCTGTAAATACCCGTGTTTGAAATTGGTGGCCAGTCATTGGTCTCCTTGTACCACTAGGCATTATCACCCTTATCTGTTGGTTGAGAGGTGAATGATCCTATGGACCTCCAGATTTCCTTGTTCTCCAGGCCAGGTTTTGCTCCCATCCCCCTTGAATCCCCCTTTTTGGTGTCTCTTTCCAATCACAGATTCCAAGAACATAAAGATAATGTGTAAGGCAGCAAGTCAGGAACAAGATGCCTTTCAACAGTTGCTCTCAGAGGTGGAGATTGTGGTGACTCACACGTGATCCCAGCATTTTGGGAGGCTGAAGTGGGACCCAGGAGTTTGAGGCTGTTGAGTTTAGCAATCTAATCTTGTTCTGTCTTCTTGGTCCTTGGTGTGCTCTTGGTAGAAGAATGACCAGACACACCAAAAACAAGACAAATGTGAAACAAAGTTTATTGAGGAAGAGAAAGATGGGCTTACAGAGCAAGAGCAAGATATAGGTTTTTAGACCAAGATGCATTTACCACAGACAATAAAGGGGCCCCAGGTGTTGACAAAAATGGCCTTGGCTATGGTCTGGGTTCTTGTTTTATAATGTATGGATTGGACCCTCCTCATGGTTCAGACATCATCACAGAACCACTTTGATGGACAGTTGGGAGTCATATGACCAAGTCTTGCATGGCATCAGACATCTGAAGAGCCTTTCTGAAAGCTCATTTGGGGGGGAGGGGTGAATTGCAAGGCAGATTTAAGCTACTGATTTGATAATTAGCCTTAAGGTTATTCTAGGTCACCTCCCAGACCCTATTGTACCTGTACTGCTTTGCCTGTGGCTGGGGAGTCCTCCAGATTCTTTTGCTGTTGGCTTACTAAGTTCTGCTTGGTAGATTTGTAGGCATTCCCTCCTCCCCCAGGAATTATATTTAAAATGATTTGGGTCAGGTCTTGTTACAGTGGGAACTTTCCTGAATATCCCTGAAATATATTGAGATATAAGGAAGGAGAAGAAAAGTCCAATTTTCCTTTTGGTGGGTCTGTCTGGTTATGCAGAGGGAGAGCCCCTTCCATAGCTGTTGATCTCTAAGGCCCTTCAATTCAAAAAACTGCTTGCACCAAGGAGTCATGTTTTGGGGAAAAATTTCCTAAACTTCTTCAATATATTCACATTCAGTATCTGTTCTTAAGTGGGCAAGTAGAAAGCCGTTTTCTCGAATGTCTTTTTCCTAGCCTTTTTGTTTTTATTTCGTGAGAAGAAGACCTCCCTTTAAATCTTAAATGCTGGTTCACATGGAAACTCCAAGATCTGACCGTTTAATATTTCACTGATTAATTGAGCACATTTTCTTCTTTCATTAATACACAATATTTCATTGATACATAAAACTTATGGGATACTTGTGATATTTTGTTATGTGTATAGAATGTGTAATGCTCCAGTCAGAGTATTTAGTGTGTCATCACCTTGAATATTTATCATTTCTGTGTGTTGGGGACATTTTAAGTCCTCCTTCTAGAGGAATATACTATATATTGTTGTTAACTGTAGTCCTGCTACTTTGCTATTGAACATTAGAACTTACTCCTTCTTTCTACCTATATCTTTGCACCCAGCAATCAACGTCTCTTCATCTTCTTACCACACTCACGTATGACTGAACCTAACTGGGATCTGCTCACCTGGCGCAGCCA